>PXNZ01000297.1:0-29943 GCA_003012085.1 Trichoderma brevicompactum | reverse complement strand
GTGACCATCAGCGAACACCGGCCGTTGTATGTTTTTTGTTTTTTACTATTACAACTTGGTAGAGTTGTTGTTGTGGTATATGAGCCTGCGTTGCAGTAATCCTACTACATACGACCACATCCATTGGAATATACGGGATCCCGTCCGCTCTCCCAGAGTCAAGCCAATGAGAGGCAGATTAGTAGTCAGGTGGGTGACCACTGGCGAACACCGGCTGTTGTATGTTTTTTTGCTTTCTAGTGATTTTGTAAAATGATTTCCTTGGCTAGTAGTCAATATATGGTGTCTATAAGCAGGTGTAAGGGTAACCGGCATGTAATGCTAACATTGACAGATCTTTTGATCTCCTGTTTCAATCAGCACCCCTTGTTCGTTGCTATGCATATATGTAGATATAATTTAAATAAAAATTGTTATAATTATACCATTATTTTACATTATTTACAGCCGCGGCCTTCCGCAAGCGCATTGGTAAATGCCATTCCACGATGCTGAGACATATGGTCGTTCGACATAACCAGGTCTTAAGGCAATGCTAAACAGCAAGGCTAGCATAGAGACATATAAACTGTCCGTCTTCCGTCCTATGAACTAGTGAAATGTTGTGGGAACGGCATGGCCGGAAGTCTTGACCTAAGCCTGGAAGGTCCCGTCGCACCGATTTTCATTGGCATCAGGGCCAGGGAAAGTATGCGGTGCGAAGAGTTGGTATCCTCCAGTAGGACGATTGGGATGAGCATGGAATCATCACCCTTGGCGATGGCTGTGTGGCTGGTGCTTCTTTCTGTAACAGTTCTGCAGCAGATAGTTTCTTGCCTGCGTGTCGTTTGGTACTCAATGCTGTTCTTGACTGTAGTTTGTTTGATGCGCTCTTCCGCAACGATTGCGATGTTCATCTCCCGCTGCTGCGATGAGCCGCTCCCAGAAATGTCGAGGATTCTTACATTCGTCCTAGACGTGACTGAATGGATCTTGATGCCACAATCCCTATCGGTATGGAACCGCTCGTGGCTGACAAGTAGTCCAGGAGATTGTTAGAGGCCAACGAAACGTGTCAAATGAGAACATTCGCACCCAGCAAGAGTCACATGAGACCAGAACTGCTTTCCACTGTTTACCAGCAGCCGCACCAAACCTGTTCAGTTTCCCAATGCGTGTTCCACTGTCATTGCACATGTTTCTTTTCATGCTACACTAATCTGTTGAAATAAACACCCAATTATTTCCGATTTCTTGCTCAGTTGCCTGCGTCTGCCTCCATCTTGGCGATCTCCTGCTTGGTCCAGTTTTCTAGACCGCCCTTGGCAATGATATCTTGCAAGCTCTCCGCAAACTCGCCAACCTTCTCTTCCCACTTCTCGCCATCGGGGCCTTCTTGCACCTCGAGGACGCTTCGCTTGATATCCCATGTCAACGTCCAACCCGTTCTTCGCGTGGGAACCCTGTCTTTGAACGTGGCGCGCAGGCGCTCAATGAGACGAGGACTTTCTAATCCTAGAAGAGCATTATTGATGCTGTTTCGGGAGAAGATGTTTCCAAGGCTGCCCGCCACTACCAGTGGAATGTCTTTAGCAAGAAGTGCTGTTGCAGCTTGCTCTCTCGAGGAGCCGCAGCCTAGGTTGAACCCAGATACAAGGATATCATTAGGTTTGTCAATCGATCCGAAATCAGGGTCATAGTTTTCCATGCAGACCCTTGCCATGTCTTCCCTTGTCATGTCATTCTGATATGTGTACTCCGTACTTGCCAGCATAAATATTATCCGTGTCCAGGTTATCTGCATCCAAAAATAGTATACTGCCGCTGATTTTCTCTGGAAATCCTGGAAGGATCTTAGTAGCGGCCTTAGACGTGTCGTCACCCGCAGACGACTCAACCCGATCGATGAGCGACTCGAGTTGATCCAAAACGCTGCCAAGTTCGCTTTCCGGGGTATTAGCTGAGCCAGTGCCAAAACCGAAATCCACACTAGAGTAGTTTGCTGGGGGCTCATACACCCCTGTGCCTGAGATGACACCATTAAGAGCGCTGGCAGCTACAACTTCAGGGCTAGCAAGGTATGCTTGTGCCAACCGGCTTCGCATGCGGCCTTTAAAGTTACGGTTCGATGCAGAGATGCCCACCTCGCCCTCTTCCAACTGTCCGGTTCCCAGTCCAATGCAGGGTCCGCATGATGCTGGGAGTTTGATGGCCCCGGCCTCGAGCAGAGTCTGCCAGCTGCCTTCGCTTTCGGCGAACTCCTGCTCACGGATCGAAGCCGCGGCAATATACAGCTTGACACCGTCTGCAATCTTGGGGATCTTGCGACCATTAGCCTTGGCAGCATCCTGGAAGACCTTGGCGGCCGCAGCGAAGTCAGAAGCCCGACTGTTGGTGCAAGATAAAATATATGCCTTGTTCACTGGAATCTTCTTTGGTTCGAGGTCGGCAAGCGGCGTCGAAATTTTAACCCAGTTGGGACCCGAAACATGGGGCGAGAGGGTGGAAAGGTCCAAGTAGAGTTTCTTAGCATACTGCGCCCCTGGATCAGCTCGGGGTGGGTTGGCAAAGAGCTCATCGACTTTCTCATGCGTAATTCGCTCCTTGGTGGTGCGGTCTGGAGACATGGCTGCCTCTGTGGCCTTGTATCGCATCCAGCGTTCCAGAGTCTTATCGGCGGGAAACTATTCAGCACAAAACATTAGATGGACACAAAATATATCGAGTTACGGGGGTTAAAACAAACCATTGCAGAAAGTGCAGATCACTCAGTCGACATATTGCTAATTGTAAGTCTGTTGTCCACAGAGATACTGGCCATGGTCTCCTCTGAGCCAGTGAATTCAAACACTGTGGTTAAGGACTTCCGTAGGGAAGAGGCCACAAAGAGCGACGATGACATCTTTCCCGGTGACGCCTTTGGGCAATGTCCCCGTGAAAGTTACCAGAGCAACAGGAGGCACATTGAACCTGTCTCATATCAAGATGATTAGAAGGGATCCTCACTACATGGTGAGCTTGACATACCATGAACGACTCGTAGCCCATATAGCGGCAGCACCGGTCATTACAAGAGCTGTGCCGAAAGCTGAAATGCCTCCATAATGAAGTGAATGGGAATCTGAGGCGACGCACAACTTCCCTGGCCAGACAAAGAGTTCCTCGACCTATTGGATTGTTACTATCTGTGGCCATCATAACCTGATTCATAGCCTATCATGACTTGGTGCCCGATACCATGACCTGCCGGGAATGCTGGAACTCCCTGCTCCTTCGCAAACGAAGCAATTCTCGCGTATTTGGCCAAGTTGGTAGCCAATTTGTTCTGCACATCATGGTCAATTGCAAAAACAAGCTGGTTGGGGTCCTTGATGCGCTTGGCGCCTAGAGATTGGTATTTGTTCAAGATGGCTGCCGTATTGTCATAACTCATGCATCGGTGAGGCTCAATCTGCACATAATCGCCGCTCCGAAGAACTTTCCCCTCTGGCAAACCGACAGCGTGGGCTTGAACAATCTTTTCCGTCAAGGTCTGTGGGGTCTTTGTCTCAGTGAGGATATCGGCGAAGGAGAACTCAGTGCCTTGGACAGGCGAAGCTATGGCGCGATCGGAGGATGTAGTAGTAATCAAACGGCGAGATCGAGACTCATAGAATGCAGTACGCGGAAGACGTTGGCTTATTAGGCGTTGAGTCGAGATGCGACAGCCCGCATATCGGAGCGATCGAGCCCACGAGGCTGTCGCGACATAGGAGAGTTAGTATTCTGCGAGGGATTCGGCTCAATGAACCTGAGAATTGCTCACTGCTCTGAGCGACATGTTGTGCTGAAGCTAGAGCTCCCCAGTAAGGCGGAATCGAATGTTGCAAAAGAGCAATACCAACATGAAAATTTGATGTTTCCTAGACTATACCAAAGACTCATCCAATGCAAATCCGATACATTCTATTCTCCAATTCCTCCACTGCCTTACTTCATATACTTGACAATCAAGCTTAGCATTCCAATCACTAGAGATAAGGAGATCAATACAGAAACTTGGATGTGGTTCATTCGATGGAAAGTAGAGAACGTATTGTCTTTTAAATAACAACTGATCCCGACAAATTTTGAATCACAGCCTTTCGGTGGCAAGTATATCGTTGTGCTGTCACAGTCGTCTTGAATTTTAAGATGTGCGAAATCGGAGTTGCGCTCCCGCCCATGTGATGCCACCGAGTTGAATCATCTCAATACGTTTGTTTTCTATCGATGCGCAAGCCATTAACCGGCAGATTGGCAGTCAGCTGGGCGGCCACTGACCAACACCATCTGTTTGTTTATTTGTTTTTTTGCGCCTTTATTAAATAAATCTCTTTTTGTATCAATTTCTCTTTTGCAGAATCCCGGTATAGCAAGCGAGAGATTTCTAGCTACCGCCGAGACCAAGAGTCAATCCTCCTCTTGCTCCGTTATTCCCTGCTCGTCAGCATCTTCACCATCAGCCGTATGAACGGGGCTGAAAAGATTTCCCATAGAGAGACGAACGCAGGGCAATCAGTCCGGCCAGCCACATCCAGATCTGTGCTCCGGCATCCGAGATCCCGATCCATCAGAGCCGTGGATCCGGTTCTCAGACGCCGGAGCCGGTTGGCACTCTCCGGCCCCGCAGTGGGCGGACTTGCCTGCCTCGCTAGTTTTCCCAATCCCTCTCGATACCGCCAATACCAGTAATTTCCACCATCTCCAAGCGCTGAGCAACAGTTTTGTCGCTGTGATGGACGCATAGTCTTGCCAGATATCGTTCTTTTGAGCGTTGCAATAATTTCATATCTGCATATTACCAGGCAATTGGCTATACTAACCACGCCGGCAGTCTCCGTTTCATAACAGAGTCCGCGAAACGCATGATATTTTTTCGAGACACCATAGAAGTATGCAAGACGGCAGGATGAAATTCGACCAAGCGAAGCACGCAAATTTAATGCTAGATGACGGGCTGCTGAGCATCTTGAAACACATTACCCTTTGACACTGTACTCCGTAAGCTCATACTAAGTGGGTGCTGTAGCCGCCCTACGCAGAACGCGTTGCGCTGCCATGCTTGGGCATGTCCCTCGAGCTCTCAATAGGACACAGATCGATTGCAAGAAGAAGGATGCATCATTATGGCATCTGTGCACTCGTTGTCTCACAGTAGAGTACTTGTTAAAACGCTGTGTTTTATTTGTTTTCTGGGATCACGCAGATGCATATACATAGATTAAGCGCCGCATTGATGTGTTAGCAACGCGCATGCAATACAGGTACATGGTCTCTCTCAGGCGGCCAAGTGCATGAAAGCAGCCCCTTCTAATACACGTTAAATCCATTCACTTATTTTGCATTTGTGACATTACCAATGATAATATTATGCATACGAACTATTCTTCAATCCATCAATTCATCAAAACTTTGAGCACTTTCGACGATTTCAATGAGCCACGGACCTGGGCCGACCTCCAACTCACCGCATGATCTAACCAAACATGCACAATTTTGACCAATGAAACTGTAGATGTGCTTTAACCACCTTCTTTAACCCCAGTGAGGCTGTGTTATGGGCGCTTAGCCAGGCTGCCTACAGGCTCTGCTATCATTGATGAGAAATAAGAAAAGACAGTCTCGCATCAGAGGGGAATAAATTGCTACCATTATCATCATAGCTGCAATTTTGGCAGACATTTCGTCGCGACTAGATATTACCATGAAGTCTTACGCTCCGATGCAGCACACGCCGGATATCGACGGCACTACCTCAGCGAAGCGATACCTCGATCTGAATGATGTTGAGGATAACGGTCGTGTAGCATACAAGCGTGTCCGCCTACAGCCCCAAGATATGCTGGTTGGGAGTTCACCATCTTCTATGGCGCACCAATCATATACCATCAACAGCAATCTACCTTTGGAGATGACAGAAACAGCCAGCCAATCTCAGTTTGAGGACCAGATGGATACAGGTAGTGATGGAACGCCTAGTTCAGTTCAAAATGACACGATATCCGGCAAGTCATGAAGTACTAAGCTTAACGATGAC
Organism: Trichoderma brevicompactum; assembly: GCA_003012085.1. Lineage (NCBI taxonomy): Eukaryota > Fungi > Ascomycota > Sordariomycetes > Hypocreales > Hypocreaceae > Trichoderma > Trichoderma brevicompactum. The sequence continues at coordinate 23,906 of PXNZ01000297.1, read as the reverse complement.
TTTCTAATCGTTTTGTTTATGTAGGCATATTTTATCCAGATCCTTGCGACAGCAGCTCAGCATGTCTAGAGGCCACATCAGCAGCAATTGGTCAATCCGAGCCTGATACTTGCTTCGGCGTTGTAAGGCGTACCTCACATATACTTCATGGATCCCTGATTCAATACTTATTGGTTGGCAGATTCTTGCCGAGGCAGTATCTTCCTTCAGAGCTTCTGATGGCATGACACAGGTTCCAGTGATCCTCGAGGCTGGTGATACAAGAGTAAAGCTATCATCGCGAGATACGAAACAATATGCTGGAATTATCAATAATGCCACCATAGCCAAGATTCTCCGACAATTCACTGTCAATATTGATGCCAGGTTAGTAATCCCGACAGCCGTGGGAAAGGCATCCTCAAAGAAGCCGTTTCAAAGCATCCTCTTGCCTGTCAATCGCACCATTCGAATCGTCATTTACGGGCTTGCCACTGATCAAAACACCATCGGGGATATTCTCGGGGATGCGGGTTTCTATTTTCAGCACCCGTCCTCCCTAGAGTATGATAGCAGCATGCAGTATAGCAACCCTCATTATCTTCTTCGCCCTGGATCCCAAATGCCTGCTCTAGAAGGAGTTTCAGAAACGGAATGCGGCAAGAAAGTGGAATCAAATTTACTTGACGAATCAAGTAAAGGGCAGTTGTTGAGACTCTTTGATGAAGCTGGCGACAGTAATTTTAAGACGAGCATCGAACCAAGCAGTCGCCTCAGATCAGTGCTAAAAGAGTAAGGCATATATATTGTGTCATCAATGCTGCTGAAAAAGCACAAAGGCTGATTCCAAATAGGCATCAAATCTCGGCCCTCGTCTGGCTGATTGGAATTGAAGCCGGAGGCATAAGGGACGGATTCCCATCACTATGGGAGCCATTATCAGGATCAGGTCCAAGCAAGGGGTATGTCTTCGCGCCATCGTCTCATTGTCCAGCTTCTGATTTCGAATGTCAAGGTATCAGCACAAAATTACGAGAAATCGAGAAGCAAACCCAGAATTCGCGCCCGGTGGCGTCCTAGCAGATGTGAGTGAACAATACTCAGGCTTAAATTTATTATACCTGTTAATCGTAGGTTAGGAGATGGGGCTAGGGAAAAGCCTCAGCATTTTGGCTTTAATCTGTTCATCTTTGGATATCAAGGAGGCCCAAAAGGCTGAAAGTGGGGAGAGACATCCTAAACGATCTTGGACAACACTCATCGTCACACCAAAGTCAAGCAAGTTATATTATGCTTTAATCATCCTTTTTAACACGCCCTGACTCTTCTTAGCCATACAAAGCTGGCAGCAACAATGTGAAAGGTTTGTCAAATACCCGGTTGATACCGCAGATATTGATAGGACTCAGTCACATATATTCGGAAAAGATAAAATTTGCGATTTACCTTGGCTCAGGCAGACGAAAACTGCAAAATGAATTTCAACACTCAGATGTAGTGCTCACCACTTACGAAACAATGAGACGAGATTGGGCAGAGAAAGGGCCTTTATTTACCGAGCAATGGTATCGTGTTGTCCTAGATGAAGGCATGTATAAACAGAATTGCACGGACGAGCCCTCGATGGAAAGCTCACTAACACTGCAACAATAGCACATCATATCAGAAGTAGGAACTCCCAAACTTTTAAAGCAGCTTGCGACATCCAAGCTTGGTACCGTTGGTGTTTAACGGGGACGCCGATTCACAATTCTATTGATGACTTTGCAGCACTTCTACGTTTTGTCCGCGTACCGCATTTTATGAACAAAAATGTATTCGATTTTTGGATAACAACGCCAATTAAAGAGAAACACTCACACGGCATGCGGAGACTTGGCCTTTTGATTAAAGGCACATGTCTTCGACGTACGAAGAAGCTAATTGAGGCATCATATCCACTACCTAATCGACGAGAGCAAATAACATTGGTAGAATTGCCATCAGAAGACCGCGACTTGTATAGCTTTTTCGAAAAAGAGGCAGCCAAAATTGCGTCAGGTGCTTACCGATACAAGACCGGATATCCGGTCTCAGATGATGGAAAAAATAATAATATTCTGAAGCTCATCAATTTTCTTCGCTTAATCTGTGATCATGGGGAGCAACTCCTTCCCCGGGCAGCCGTCGAGGCTTGGAAGACGGCAGGTGACAAACTCATTGACTGGGGAAACATTCAAGGATTGCAAGCAGCATGTTATATGTGCGGCTTGAAGATTGATAATTCCCAGGCTCAACCCGCGATGGGTCTCGACGTTTCAAGCCCACAGGCCCTATGCCAAGCATGTCACACTAGTAGCGAGGGAAACGCTTTGGAGAATGAATCAACGAACTCACTTAGCTCTATATTTATTCCTAATGGCAGAGAAGGGCCGTACTATACAATTGATATCCGATCAGTTCGACCATCGGCAAAGCTGAAAGCTTTGATTGACAACATCCACCAAGAGCAATTCCCTTCAGGCCAATATACATCAAATCAACCTACCAAAAGGTAAAGGAGATTTGAAATGTTTGTGATTCAATGACAACTTAGCTAAGAGCCCAAAACAGCGTTGTTTTCAGCTCTTGGACCAGAATGATAGACCTGGCTCAGCAATGCCTCGAGGCCAACCGTTTTGTCTGTGCACGAATTGATGGTCAATCAAGCCTAGAAGGACGAGCAAAGGCGATAAAGCGGTTTAATTCAGATCCTACATGTACTGTAATGCTCGCAACGATTGGTAGTGCTGGTGAAGGGTAAGTTTCTTCTTATATACAGAACATCCTTCGTAGAGCATTCCGGTGCCACTGCATTACATGCTAACTAATAGACCAATAGAGTCGACTTTACAGCTGCCAACAACGTACACTTGCTCGAGCCACATTGGAATCCAATGGTCGAAGCTCAGGCCGTTGACCGCGTGCATAGGATAGGGCAATCACGGGAAGTCCTTATAACGAGATATGTAACAAAAGACACGATAGAAACGGTAAGAGAAATTCGGTGCCCCAGCTCATACTATTCAGTATGATTGTAGCTAATGATAGTAAAACAGTACGTGCAATGGGTACAGAGGGAAAAACTCAGACTCATTCAACAGTCACTCGATTCTCAGGATATTCCCCAACTAGATATCGCCGATCAACGATGGAAGGTTAGAAACCGAACGCCTTTTTTTCTTTCTTGCGAAAAGCGGCTAATAGAATCCAGGAATTGCGTACCTGTCTGAGATGCGATCACTCGTATTAGACCGAGAGGGACTGGTCTATATACCGTTTGCGGGATAAATGTAGCTTTATAGCTAATTACACGATATGCATGACTTAGAAAAGTGAAAGATTTTAGAAATGGCTTGGGATTTAAAAGGGGGGTCTATCTAGTACTGTTATTCAGCAACCAAAGAGTGTTATAGAGGACATGATGCCAGAGACACACTATATATATACCATTTCTTCGCTGGAAGGTAATAGCGGATAGTATCGCGAAATATACTATACACCATGTACAAAGAAAGAAACGGCGTACTGGACGAGGGATACATTGCATTATTATGTGCTCTCATGGAAGACTTGGACATCTTTGAGTGATTGGATAACAGCCTTAAGGAGCTAGACAACAACCCCCTTTAAAAAGTAAAATTAATTCTGTTTTCGATTTGGTTCTTCTTGAATCAGGCATGCCTAGATTTTAGAGCGAAATATCACGGCCACTGAATGCCCTTTTCCCTATCTTCCTTTACTTTCCGGATTAATTCATCCCAGCTCATGCCAAGCCATTTTGATATATTCTTGGCACCTTTTTCATCTCTAATTCTCCAGATTCTCTCTCCCTTGGGCGTATCGTTTTCCGGATCTGCCCCCTGGTACAGCAGAAACTTTATGAAGTGCGCTGCTTCATCGCAATCATGGCGGGCGGCCCAATGAAGTGGTGTCAAGCCTCTCGAGTTATTTCGTGCGTCCACGTGAACACCGTGCTGAAGAAGCAATACCTGTGCAAAGCGTATTGAAAATGTTGTTCTGGCAATATTCCTTAGGGCATTATCGAGACTACCGCTTCGGTGCAAACGATGAGTATAATATGCTTTTATGACATAATCTTCTCGGTCTGGACATTTTGCGGTTGCGTTAATGATTGCTTTTGATATGTATCTATCTGACAGAGTCCCTGCCATTCGACGAGACTCGTCCATGTAACAGGTTGCGAAATAACGGTCAACCACTTGAATTATCTCCATCGATCCAGTTGCGATTGCACGGGCCAGAACGTCGTTCCTTTGTACAAATTGGAAGTAACGCTCCTTGACTACTCCAGCACCGTCTCCCAAGAGCAGCCACGTCAATATCTCACTGCTTTGGCCATCAATGCAAGCGAGCACGAAAGTTTTGAGGGACAGATCCGACGCAGTGAAACCACGAAATCTCGGAAAGCATTTCTCAATAATCAATTTTTTCATTGTTACAGATCCAGAATGTCCAACAAGCTTTAGCAATTCCTGTACCCCTTGTCCTCCAAGCCTACCGAAAAGGGGCAGAAGATTCTCGGCAGACTCTACATCATCAGTGTAAACAAGGTCGAAAAGGAAAGGCTGAATATCATCGGATTTTGGACTGAGTAACAATGTCTCTTCACCAGGCCGATCGTCTTGGGCTTCTTCGCGATGGAGATCCAAGTGCTTGTCTCTCATGGCCTTGGAAAGAAATCCAGCCTCCGAATAATGACATGAGGGGACGTCGCATTTCCAAGGGAGATCATGAGACTTTTGATGTGAGTCCCTAAGAGAGCAAGTGGGAAACCCCTGTCGATAAAATGGGCAGGAAAAGAAGCCACATTTATACAGCCGCTGGCCGTAATGGCGATGCAGAATTGGGCACAAGCATTCGTCGACATGCGTCCCTGCTTGACAAGCAAGTGTATCGAATCGAGTATATAGCGTCTTTGTTATAGTTGATGTTGCGATGGGATTAAGGGCATTCCATCCATCCGCTGAGAGGGGTGTTAGCTCACAATTGAAATACAAAATAATATGGTAACATACCTTGACCAAGATTGTACAGGGATGTGGAACATTTCTGCCGGAACTGCGCGACATTCCGAAGGAAGCAGAATAGATTCAGGTCATAGGATTCAATTTGTTGTAGCTCCAAAGGATATCTTTGCCCATCTAATTCTGTGCTACCACAGAAGTTTTGGCTGCCTCGTTCTTTGTGAAACTCCTCCAGAGTCGTCAACAATTCCTTTGACAGAACTTCAGACCTATTCAGGCGTAAATACTGAGCGACAAGGTCGAGCCACGTGTCCGTGGAGTAGTAATGCAGTCTGTAATTACCAGTTCGAATGTTATCCTGGAGGTCCTTCTCGCTGATATTAGGCGAGTGGTGGTCTTGACATAGGTATTGCATGCAACAAATCGCTAGACTTAGCGTCGCCTCTGCAGGGTCAATGTAGTTCTCAATCTTATGGCGACTGTGAATGTACCTGTAATAGAAAGTGGTTAATGAATCGTCACAGCAGAACTTAAATTACTCACTCTTTGACTGTGAAATGTACAAACCGAACATTGTCTGCCACAACCTCGATAATTGGACCACAAAGTCGGACAATACTCAATGGCGAGGACACTCTGGATGTACCACTTATGGCCACTACCAAAGCTTGCTCAAGTTCTAATAAAGTCAAAGGTGTCGGTGAGCAACTGATCCAACCAAGAATAAGTCGACACTTCTTTTTCACAATCTGAGACTTGCGATCGATTTTGTCGAATACCCTCCCGTATCTACAGATTTGTTAGCTTTCTGTATGGCTATGGCAGTTAAGCATCCGTACGCTTCATCTAGATTCTCTGGGAGTACTCTGAGTTCGCTGCGAATCTCATCCAGGTTGTCAAGCTCCTCTATGCTGCTCAGCATGATCTTCACATAAAGAAACATCCCTGCTGGAGAGTAAGTCAAAACTAGCAACAATGTCGGCATGGGAAGAGTACCCTTTGCTTTTATGGAAAGAGGTGCAAGGAGACCTTCAATCTCAGACTTGTCTTCAGGCAGAAAGTCACGAGCTAAAAACCACTTTTGTGCCCAGTCGTTTATAAATATTTGGATACTCTCTGCATTGTGCGAGTCCACCCTTATTGTTGATGATATGGGGCCTAGAATCGTTAAAATGTCATCTTCTGCCCGGCTACTGATTAACAGAAGAGTCTTCTCGCAGGCCTTGGATATATCGTGAAGGCCATGAAGGAGTCTCCCTCTTTCTGAGATATCAATTTCATCAACCCCATCAATGATGATGCTAACAGGATCAGCGGAGTGAAGTAGCGTCTGTAATAACCCCACAGCGATACCAAGACTGTTTTTCAAGTTTTCCCGGCTCGAGCCACAGAGAACTTCCTGGAGGTTCTCATCCCCTGAAGCCAACTGAAAGATAAGAGAATGCACAACCGACAAGGCGGAGGTGTTGCTACTATTAGCATGATTGAGAAAAGCGAATATAGTCCTAGTTGATGTAGTGAAGTCGATTGCCATACTTGCTAGGTGAGTCTTTCCTATTAAAACTGTTAGAGTCTTCTAGTCTCGCGGCAATGAGGGAGGCAGTTTGGCAAACCTGCTCCAGGAATGCCACATAGCCATAATATTCTTGTTGAATCATCGTCCGCATCCAACCACTTCGTGAAATCACTAGCTTGCCTCAACCAATCCCCGGTCCCTTTACAGACCTGACCTCGTAAACGATACAACTCATTATCGTAAGACATCGGAGATAAGTCAGTCTTGATGATGCTGTATTCTTGACGCCTATTACTCTTCTGTGTTTCCTCAAAATGCTCAAATGCCCGCTTTCTGTGCTCATACTCCTCTCGGATATGCTCCGAGCGAACTTTATTTCTCATTAAGTCTGTGTGTCGCTTAATGTGATCCAATACTATCTTAATTTTATCCTTCTGTAATGGCCAAAGTGCCTCAAACATGAATCGCCAATCTTAATTACGCCTGTCAGCTAATTTATATAATATACTATAAGACTTGAAACTTACGAGGCAAACTAAAGAACTTCAAAGTTACAGTATAAAAATCGAGAATATCCTGGAAAAATAGGACAAGAATGAGCTTCAGTTGCTCATTTTGGCCAAACATAGCAGCCATGAGTTTAAATTCGGGTAACAGCTCCCCAATTTCAGCTGCTGTGTTGACAAGAGCGTCGATAGATTGCGTTAGAGAAGTGGTCCATTGAATGAGCAACTTTATAGGACCCCAAATAAGTGCAAGAACATCTGGTTTGACTTGCACAAAGGTATCAATAATATCTGCATAGCCCCGGAGTCCTTCAAGATACGGCTTGATCTTCGAGAGGTGCCTAATTCGTCCCAACTTTCCTTGTTCAGCTTGGAGCGCGTCTGTTACATCATAGACTTCTTCAATTGATGTTGTTTTTAGAATCTCTACGTATAACTGATCATTTTTGAGCTTAGATTTGAACTCGCGAACGGCTTCCGCAAACGCCAGTTGGGTGGGAGTGGGATCGGACACTGTTTCCATGATGCCCAGCCGACACTACGTTCGCCAAAGATGAAGTGGCCAGCGATGTGAGTAGCGGTGATAAAAAGAAGCCAGAGTCTGCACGGTGAAGTGATCTGACTTCTTGCATCTTTTATGTAAAAGGGAATTATTAAGCAACGCGTAGGGGCTCGCAAGATGGAAATTGGTTAGTCTGCGGGGGACATGGTACTTTGTTTTTCTATAGAATGTGCATAATATGGTTAGGTACTTTGGGATGCTGGATAACGGGAGTGGTGTGTTGGCCAATAATACCCTTTCAAAATGAACAAACGCCCCGGTCAATTAAGAGCGGCCGTGAAAACGTAAAACCTCTTGACCGATGCTCAATAGGCAACTGGTTGGGCAGTGATGTGACATTGTTGGGCAATTTTGACGATGGCTGAAGGCCAGCCGCTATTAGTAAATAGCTTAAGAAGATGAGTGCCTCAAAACTAATAGTATTGGTGTGGGCCGCACGTATAACACGCAAAAGTGTTGATTCACAAGAAAATTGTTGGATAGTAAGGTATATATAAAAATCTTACCTTCACGATAACCTCCACAGCCTCAAGTGCTCTGAGCTGGGAAATTTGCTGAGCAATTCCGCTAATCAAATCCGCTGAGCTGATTCAAAATGTAGCTTTATCTAGGCGTCTTTATTTTCAGCCTCTTAGATTGGCACAAAATGGTATAGCATTAATTTCGAACCGTCCTATTGGCTGAAAGCAGCTGAGGATATAATACGCTCTTTTCACCAATTTACAAGACGTTTGTGGAGACGCTGCAATAATAACCATAGTATCGATAGTATCATAAATTAGGCTTCAATATAGAGAGTATCAGATTATAGAAGCTCATTGCCATCATACGTTGTAATAGCGACGGGAGCCAAATCGCAAATCCAGACCAACTACAATCACCGACTTGGTTCACTACATATAAGGCTCACATGGAAAAGAACACCGACAGTTGGATGCTTGTTCTTTGCTATTTTCAAGGTCGAACAGATTCGGATCTATAGCGAAATTCGCAATGATGCGATTACTGGGCTGCGCTGTAGTACGTTGTGCTTGTACCAGTCTTTGTAGGATGGCAACACCCTCACCATTCCGATATAAACAAGTGTCCTTCGGACTAATCAATGTTAATAGTCGAGCTCCAGCGATCAAGAGGAGCACTTTACAAATTTTGTGAAGCCAACATATACTTGTAGCTCCAGTAATGCATATGTGTGAGCTATTCTTTGCTAAAGACGTCAATATGTTAGTATATTTAGAGTGACTCAGATGGACAATGATTGAATCGCAAAATCTTGAAGACTGTAAGAAGCTTTATTTGGTTATAGAATACATGCATAAAAATTCATTACCTAGATCAAGAATTTATAATGTTAGACCCAGGATATCAACTAATCGAATCGAATCTCATTCAGGTCTCATATCAAGGCATAATATACATCTTTCACATAACCCTCTCTAAACCGAGTTGGCTACTTCGTCATTTGATCAAAGTTGATATGGTATACAAGGTAAATCGCATACATACTATGATACCGAGCACGCGCTTCTGCAGCCGTCGTCAGATACCAAGACACCTCCAAATCATACAGCTATAGCTGGTTTCACAGCACATCCCCAGGACATACGACCATAGGTAGTGAAAAATTCGGGGTCCCATCAAGCTCTTTTCGTGAGTTGAATATCTTTCATTTTTTGCAGCCAGAGACTGCATATTTAAAGTTGCATGCTTTCGTTTTTTAAAGGAAAAGGAACCCCGCGCTAAGTAATCGGCCAGCGTAAAGTCACCCAACACATATTAAAACGGCTGGGGGCTGTTAATACCGTATTCCGCTTCTTCATAATAACATGCACCCACGTGATGTACAGTAATTATGCCACCAGACGTCAACTTCCAACATCCAGCCTCAATCATTGCATTAAACTGCGCCACTGTCAATAGTGAACACTCTGATATCGACTGGGTGGAATGGCAGCCATGGTGAGAACAGCCGGCCGCTCGGCGCCGTATGGCCAAGCGTGTTTAAGTTGCTTCAAGAACAAATGCAAGTGTATTCCTCGTCTTGAAGGCAACGGATGCGAAAGGTTAGTCTGGGCTTCGTTTTGGTGGCTGGCAAGCTTGGATCTGTATGGGCAAATGATGGGAAATGAATATAAATGATTTGAAGAAGAAGAAGAAAGAATATGGAAGAACTTGACATTTGTTGACAAACGGATATCGTATGTAGGTGTCACCGTCTCAAGAGACCATGTCATCCAGCAGATGGGCTGCGTCGGCGCAGCGATAAAAAGCAAAACTCGTCGGACGACCGCATCGCCAAGCTAGAAAGTACACTCAGCCAGCTAATGTCGCTACTTCAGTCGGGCAACGTCAACGTGGACATCATGAACAGTATAGGAGATGTGGGCAACATTCATGGCGACAGAGCCGGTGCATGGTCACAACAGCAGCAGCGGCAGAAATCACCAGCACTACAACATCTACATCATCAACAGCACCAACAACAGGAGCAGCAACTACAATCACAGCCAATGCTCGAAGTCGAGACAGCTGAGCACCAAGACGTGATCGCTGAAGGGACCGAAAGGAGTGGCACTATGGAGGACTCGCGCGCCACTCTCAACGACGAAGGCGACGATATCGAGACCGACGCCACCGGGGCCTCTGCTTCTTGGTGGGCAACGGACAATGTGAATGCCTTCATGTCGCCTTCTGTATCTCTGCCCTCGTCATCGATCTCTCTCGATACGTTCCGGTCACGAATGCTGCACCACTTCCCCTTTGTTCACTTGCCTGCCCACCTCACAGCCGAGCAGCTGCGGGTAGAGCGGCCTTTCCTCTTCCGCGCCATTGTTTGCGTGACTTCGGCATCGGCTGAGGACAAGAGGGAAAGCTCCCTCGAGCTAAAACGTGTGCTGTGCGAGATGACATTTCTTCAACTATCACCGCACCAGAAACAGCATACAGTGGATTTGCTGCTTGGTCTCCTTGTCTACATTGCGTGGGGCTGGGAGCATCTGCTCAGCTGTCGCAGTCTGTCTCGACTCATGGCGGTGGCAACGTCGTTGGCCGGTGAGTTGCGTTCTTTGGATCAAGCCGTACCAGAAATCACGCGCATAATAAGCCGCCTCGAACCAAAGGGCAGCTTTGACGATGTAATATATAGCAGCACGACGGCGACTACGGCGACGGCAGCAGCGACACCGAGTGTTGGAGTGGCTAATGCTAATACCCAGCTCTATCTCGAGTGCCAGCGAGCCATTCTAGGCTGCTTTGTGCTTGGGTCGGCTGCCTCAGCTTACTTCTCCCAGGTCGATGCGCCGCGGTGGACGCCTCAGATGGACGAGGGTCTGGCTGCCATTATCGCCAGCGGCAGCAGCTCCGGCACAGAATGTCCGTCCGATGCTGCCCTGGCCATTCAGGTCCGCCTGCAGCTGCTCGCCATGAAGGCTGCTCAGGTCCGGGAGCACGCCCAACTCCCGGATCACCCCCCGCCGGAGACGCTTTCACCTCAAGCTCTCTTGTACATCAAGGGGCTGATGGGGCAGCTACAAGAGCTCCGGGCGTCTGTCCCTCCGGCATTCCAGCAGCACTTTGGTAGGTATCCGGCTCAGCCCAGGCTTCCGCTCAACGATACAATCAGGCGATAATTGCTAATCGAGAAGCAGTCCTCCTATCTCAGACATACTACACAGAAATGTGCATTATCGATACTATCCACACCTTGCAGTCCGCTCATGGACCACAGGCGAAGCCGACACCACCAACATGTGGGCCTACGCGCCTCTCCTGCTTTTGGCAGTCGGCGCTGGCGATCAAGTCGTGCACGTCAACCTTTCTAACCCTCTCGCCGTCTGGGCTCCTCGGTGTCTCCTTCATCCAGTGGGCTCAGTTGGCACGCTGCGTGGCCACCCTGCACCAACTCAGCGCGCACCACGAGCCGGGGTGGGATCCAGCCGCTGTGCGCAGCCTCGTCGATCTGCCCGTCCTCCTTTCCTGCACGGCGGACAAGCTAGATCTCGCCGCCGCAGAAGCCGGTGAGCAGCAGGCGTCAGCCAATGGCGTATTCACCCAACTAGCACGCGGCATACGCATTTATAAGTCGGCTTATCACGATAGAGGGCCGCTGGCCCAACAGGACGAGGCACAAAGAACAACAGAAGCGGGAGATGGAGCAGGGGTCAGAGCGGACGCGGATGCAAATACAGATACATTGACATATAGCCAAGAGGCGGGATACTTGATGAGTCCCACGTTGTGGCTGGATCAATTTTTTGTAGACTTGGAAGATTAAGCGTTACCTACACTGCAAGGCCCTCCAAACTGTCATGAGAGAGGCGTATCTAGTCCTGAACCTAACACGGTATTGTATCTTGCTGAGAGCATACCTCTACAGTCTTGTTTCTACTTCCCGGCTCAGCGATATGATATCCGATTAGAAGTAAATAACTACACATTGGGCTCAATTTAATTATCCCACCGGGCAACGATCTACCATTGACATTGTACTTGAAAGGTTTGCATGTTCAGAGTATCGTTGACGAACATTTGCGAGATTGGGTTTGTAAGCCGCCCATTGCTCATATCTAATACCCGGCTTTCAACGATGAACAGCCCGGCCATTACCATCCTAAGCCACCCACAACAGCCCTGTAAGCAGCCTGGGCCATTCTCAAGCTTCCTACAACCAGCCAGGTGCTATAATGTAATCATGTCTCTCCCTCCATGTCATTCCGGAGTATTAATGCAGCGCAATCCTAGTTTACCTAAGCGGGCCGGAGGTGCATACAATAAACCCCTGTTAGTGTCGAACCGGTCTCCAAGTCCGTTCAGTCCGGCTTGCGGTTGGTCCCGTCGACCCGGCAGGGACTAGGGACCGGATTTTGGATTCCGGTTCCGACTTACACCAGGCCGTCACTCACTTGTACTCACCCAGTCGTGAGATTCCGCTCCATATTCTACGAGCAATGGTCTCTTTCTAATTTATTGTACTCTATATTTGTACAGGTCGGTAAGTGTATTATTCTCGCCTTGTGGTATATAACTTGCGGCTCCACGCTGAGCCAGACGTCCTTTCTCGCGACAACCACTAACACAGTTCTTGGCATCAGGACGGGGAGAGCAAGAGTCAACTCCAGCGCCATCACTGTAACCACCATTACATCACGACCGTGAACCATGACCGACTCCAACAAGTCAGTATACACGGGCGAGGTGCCGCCGGAGAAGACTAGCAATGTCGAGAAGTACAGCTCCGATGGCATCACCTCCGCGAACGAGGCCGCAGACGACGATAGCAAGTATCCCACTGGCATGGTCTTATGGTCCATCCTCGGGCCTGTTACGATTGCCTACTTTCTCGTCTTCCTCGACATGTGCGTCGTCTCTACCGCAACCCCCGCCATCACGCAGCGATTCAGCTCTCTGGTCGACGTCGGCTGGTATGGTGGTGCGTACCAGCTTGGGAGTTCAGCCCTCCAGCCGCTCACTGGCAAAATATACAGCCACTTCAATATAAAGGTGGGCCTCTGGGATTGCTTAACAAGAAACATAATAAGAAAGGAAAGAAAAGGTGAGATTTTCTAACGTTGGACATAGTGGTCATTCCTCGTCTTCTTCTTCATTTTCGAGCTCGGATCTGTCATTTGCGGAGCGGCCGTCTCATCACCAATGTTCATCGTCGGTAGAGCTATTGCCGGTGCTGGCTCGTCAGGTATTGGAAATGGTGCCCTGACCATCATCTCGGCTGTGCTGCCTCCCAGGAAACAAGCTCAGTTTCTAGGCATCAACCTGGGCATCGGCCAGCTCGGTATCGCTATTGGCCCCATTATTGGCGGTTCATTCACCCAAAATGCTACGTGGCGCTGGTGTAAGTGATTTGGCCGTCTTTCTTGGGTGAACTCCTGAACTTGCATCGTCTTGCTGATACTCGCTGCAGGCTTTTACGTCAACCTTCCCATTGGCGGCGCTCTGGCCATTCTGCTCCTTTTCGTCAAGATCCCCGAGATGACGGACAAGCTGCCCCCGACGCAAGTCCTCGGCACCGCCATCAAGTCTCTGGATCTTCCTGGCTTTATGCTTATTAGCCCCGCGGCCGTCATGTTTTTGCTTGGATTGCAATACGGCGGCACCGTGCACCCATGGAATAGCTCTATTGTTATCGGCCTTTTGGTCGGCGCCGCCATCACCTTTATCCTCTTCCTCGTCTGGGAATACTACCAGGGTGACAACGCCATGGTGCCATATGCGATGATCAAGAAGCGTATTGTCTGGTCTGCTGCGGCTAACCTGTTCTTCCTTCTTGGTGCCATTTTGGTGGCTGAATACTACCTCGCCATTTACTTCCAAACTGTGCTCGCAAACGGGCCCATCATGAGCGGTGTGCATCTGTTGCCGACGACTCTGGGGTTGGTCCTTTTCACTGTCCTCTCTGGAATGATGAGTTCGTTTTTGCCCTTTTTCTCTCTCCTTCTCTTTTCAAAATTCCTCAAAAGACCATGAAACTAACGCTTCACAGCTGAAATCTTTGGGTATTATCTGCCATGGAACCTGGGAGGAAGTTCCATGGCCGCGATTGGCTATGGTCTCATGTCTATGCTAAAGCCTACGACTTCGTCCTCCAAATGGATTGGGTATCAGATCCTCTATGGCGTTGGTAGTGGTGCCATGAGCTCAGCGGTGAGCTTACTTTCCATTATTCAATCTTCTTCTCTTTCTTTTTTTTTTTTTTTTTTGCTAACTATTCCTTTTTTGCTTGAAGTCCTACATAGCTATCCAAAATCTCGTCCCGCCCCCGCAGATCCCTATTGCCATGGCCATCATAATCTTTTGCCAAAACATGGGTGGTGCAGTCTTCCTTGTTGCTGCCAATTCCATTTTCACCAATGGCCTGCGCAAAGAGCTCCAAAATAACATCAACGAGATTGGCGTCGACCCAGACATCATCCTCAACGCCGGAGCCACCACCATCCGAAGCATCGTTTCCGGCGATAGACTCACAGCCGCGCTCAAGTGCTATACCACGGCAATTAGCCACGTCATGTATCTCGGTGTCGGAGTCAGCGCCGCCACATTTGCTTTTGGCTGGGGCTTGGGCTGGGTTGATATCCGAAAGGTGAAGCAACTACAGGCCATCAAGGCAGATTCTTCTCCAGCCGCGCCAGGGAGCAAGGAGAAGGCGGACTCGACCGCCGAAACATTGACCACGGCGTAGGAGAGAAACCGAGTAAAGGTTCCGTTCTGCAATTAGAAATAGAATACGGTCACATAACCTCTCTCCCGGACATTAGCATTCCCTAGGTGTATAAGGATAATGGTCAGGCAACGCCTTGATTGGCGATGCTAAGCTGACTTTAAATTTTCTCTGTTTTTGCAGCATAATTTATTCATATTTCTCTAGATATCTAGATATACCAATTTACACCACTATCTAGCATATACGACTATAGTAGTGGAGAATTCGGGGTCCCGTCAAGCACTCTTCTTGAGTTTAATATCTTCCATTTTGCACCCCAAGGCTCTAAATCTGGGGTTATTTACTTCTGTTTTTGGGTGTACTTCTGTTTTTGGTGGTTAACCGACCCCTACGCTAAGATGCTCTCGCTACTCGTATCATGCTAAGCTAGATGTATAGAAGGAAGGACTTGGATTAGTAAAAGGGTATGGTCGCTTTTTTTTATAAAGGCTTGTAATTGTGAAAGAGCGGCCTTGCCCATGGCTTACTATGGTATGACTTTCTAGTTCTACAGCCACTAAGCTTTAAATAATCCAGAGTCTTTATATTCGGACCCTGACGAATTCCTATTTGAACTGTAGTGACCTTTCTTCCCATCAAGCTGCACCCAGTTACAGTGCTGATGACTGGCCGATAATCTAGTTGCTAACTAAATTTAATAAGAAAACTCTACAAAGCACTGTATTATAGTTTTACTAATATAGTAAGATGATAGCCTGCATGTGATATTGATAGATTGAGTAGGCAGCGATAGATGGAATAGGCAGCGATAGAATGAATAGACAGCGATAGAATGAATAGATAGCGATAGATTGAGTAGACGGCGATAGATTGAATAGATGGCGATAGAATGAATAGACGGCTGTAGTTACCTGAAATACTGTAGGTAAATACCTTGGCAGGCATAGTGAACTGACGATTCCAAGACTTTGCATCAACAAGTTCGAATTTCAAAACCTTTTATGCTTCTGCTGCTGTTTCTCGCTTGTTATAGCAGCCTCTTTTCGTCTTTCGTCAAGAGACGCCTCGTGTCTCTGTTGTATATGACGGCACTAATCCAGCCTACGACTAAGTTCCCAACATTTGTCTCTCCTCAATGCGTCATAGATTCAAGCCTTGCTGACCTGGCTGCAGTATATAAAGACAAGATGCCTCGCACATCCGCACCTCAACCAATCTCAGCGAGCTGCAATCACGAGTCTAGGAGGCTCCAAGGCTTCAGCCAGATTTAATCAATCGGTTCGTTAAGCGCTACTAATCAAGATCTTTCAACATAATGCCGCAGCCAGCCCCTCCAAGCGCTGAGGAAAGCCAGCTCTATTACTATGGACTCCCTTCATTGCCAAGGCTTGTCGCGCGTTCAAGTACACATATCTGGCAGAACCCGCAGATGCCTGGCTTTACCACGTTTACGGGAACCTTGAACATGTACCCGAAATCGCTTCGGCCTGCTGGGAGGCACCCATTGCTTCACCAACTGTGGAATAATCCAACATCTTCCCTTAGAGTCCAGATTGTGGAAGCTGTTAACACTGCATCAGATTGGACTGCGATTGACATTTTTCGCATTGGCTTAAATGGAGAATTTCATACAACGCTTTTGATAGATGTTAAACCAGATTCGCTATCCTGGAGCCGCGGCCATGCTATTGCACTACGCTGCAAAGCAATTTTGGAAGATCACGGCATCCATGATGTGCACTGCGAGATACGTGAACCTGCAGTCACCTTCTGCACTGAGGGTTTCTCTACGACAGATTCAGCCACTGAAGATGGTACGGAGCAAGAGGGGGGCTGACGCTTGGCCTTGGCAACACCTTGAAATCAGTTGTTCGCCATACTGGGATACTAGATGGATATAGAGAGGGTATAAGGGAAGAATGGCCCATAACATCAGTTAGCAATGCCACAGATCGCCAAGCGCCTTCTCGAAAGGAGGCGACTCTGGTTCATGTGATTTGATGTTTCGTTAGTTTAACTTTAGTTCTAAATATAAATTCGCGCTCAAAGCAAATGTAGCTACATGTCTTTTCCTTCCGGATTAAAAGGGTGCCTGAAGCTTCATACCATAGGAGGCCTATCATCGAGTCCAGGTGGGCTGGGATGGCGTCGTAACTTGGCCGCCTGGCTACTACCTGGTATCTTTCAGTGACGTACCATACAAAAGTTAGAGTCAATAGAGCCAATTAATGGCAAAAGACTATCCACTTTCATTCAGTCACAGACAATACAATTTCATATCATAAAGTTTTATCACCAAAGCATAGGTAAAGACACACATGTTAGTCATCGCACACACCTTATAGCGTAAGCTGGAATGTCAACCCACAGCTGAACTACTTGCCATACGACATCACAATGCAGGAACAGTAGATATAAGTATATAACTTCTAGTATATGTTATTATATTAAATAATTAATACTTAGAAAGCTAGTCAAGGCCTGCGTCATCCCCGGCATAGCAACAATGTCCCAAGTACTATAACTAAAACACCATGAGATCCAACTTGCCATTCCGTCTATAATGCAGAACCCAGCAGAGGGGTACTTTGAGAAATGGGTAATACTTGGAGGCTCAGGCTACCTACCTAGTGTTACTGCCTGTTCTTGGCCCTTGATCCCGGTGTATTGGTCAATCTGTTCGCCAGTAACAGTGGTACTCTGTCTGATACCCGCTTGCTCAGCCAAGATCAGCATCACGCAGCAAAGTTGACGAATTGCTGCTCCTGGACAATCTCTCATGAGATCGTTACAGTTCCCCTGTAAGAGGGATGCAACTTGCCGTAATGCTGCCTCATTTTCCGAATCAATATCCAGAGTGAGCCGCACGTACTCTACGCGCATGCTGTGGTCTCTATCGGTAACGTGGCAGTTGGGCTTGTCGGTTATTTCCTCACCAAGCTCTTGGCCCGGGAACGAAATCTGTACCATTTCCTCGTAAATGGGGCCTGCTGCCTTTGCAATTCTAGCCATACTCTCTATGTGACACATGGCCGGTATGTAGCGTTTCTTAGCAGCGCAATCAAGGACCATGCCTATTCTTTCAGCAAGGAATTGCACCCCCTCTTTGGATACTCGCAGGCTGTGTCGTGGTTCCGTTACCAAGTCAATGCCGATGCCCTCAATCACCAATTGGCCCGGAGCGGAGGCAAAACGCGGCTCAAATCGATGGCTGACGATGCCAAAATGGCCAGGGAGTTGAGCCATATGACGAATGATGGGTATTTGCCGTCCAAACAAAAGCCTTTGGGAGTTTTGTGCCGTAGGGGAGTACATGATGGCGGCCAACTGCGCATCCAAGGCACCCTTGATGTCCGAGTCGGTAGAGTCACCAATCATACATGTCGTGTCTAGAGAAGCGCCGAGCTGTTCGATGGCGTATTGGAAGATGCGGCGATCAGGTTTTCGATGTCCAGTTTCCTCAGAAGTGATGATGCGGTCGATCAGATGCAGTATGCCGATGGCCTTGGCTTTGACTGTCTGGTCTTGGACCTGCCCGTTGGTGATGATGGCAATGCGGTATCCATGTTCACGCAGCCGGGCCAGAGTTTCGATGCTTCCTGGTGTTGCTCTCCGATTCTCTCTGTAAACTGCCTTGTACGCGTCACGTATCTCGTGGACCTCGTCAAGGCTGGGTTCGGGCAAACCAAGCGATGCAAAAAAATAGGTGAATCTTTCGAATGTCGGCCTCTTCGTATGTAATCACCTTGTCCAGGTAAGCGTCATAGGCTTGTTGAAGAGCAACGTTGTACTGGTCGATCAATTCCTCAACATTCTTCCCCGCGAGGCCAGTATACTTTCTCTGTATGGCGGATATCGCAAGGCGCAGCGAATGGAAGTGGTCGAAAAGCGTGCCGTCCAGATCAAAGAAGACAACCTTGATCTGTGTTGGTTCCATGGCGATTTCCTCGTTGCGCCGCGGACGGGGGGCTGGGATTGCGGATGAGGCAGGCAAAATGAGTCAAGCGCGATTGCCCAGGAAGCTGTTGCCAACATGGCGCATGCAAAAGTTTTCATTGAAACCGCCTCTGTTGATATGTTGTTTTAAGCTTTTCGGAGTAGGCGTATACAGGTATTCCGTACCCGTTGGTTACATAGAAGCTATACCAGTGTCGGTGTCATAGCCGTCTCCCTTACCTACAGTTGAGATACCCGTCGCAGTCACAACTATAATAGCCAACATCTCTTACTTCTATTTCCTCCAGCTTCTGGCAGCGATCCATTCCTCTCCTCTCTACATACTGGCCTTTGGTCCTCTGTCCTCTGATGCGTCTGTTGTTATGCTTCCTTGTGCTCGTTGGCCTTTGTTTCTTTCACACCTCCAACACTATTTAGCCCTAGCGCGTTGTACGATGACTGCGATAGCATTAAAGGGGATATATTACTAGTACATATATAACCTATTGAATATTGCAGTAATTGCCATCTAACTACACAGATATATTACTCAGAGTTCTATACAGTTTGTTTAGATGCAACTTCATACCTAACCAGCGAAACGATGCTCGAAAATTGGCATAAAACATACAGAGTATAGTAACATACTAGAAAGGGAGCCGAGCCCACAGAAGAGCAGCAAGCTATATGATAATTGACCATGTAGTACAGAGCATATGCAGCCTGGCCATGAACAAATACCAACCGTCTCAAGATGCCCTTCATCCAGGTCCCCAGAACCTCTCGATATAAGGCAAATCAACCACCAAGTTAAGCACATACGACCATAGGTAGTGGAAAATTCGGGGTCCCGTCTGCTCCCCCATAGACAAGCCACTAACCGGCAGATTAGTAGTTGGGTGGGTGACCACCAGCGAACACCGGCTGTTGTATGTTTTTTTAATTTTTTTATACTATTATACTTATAGTCGGGTTGTTGTGGTTGTGGTATATAAGCCGGCTTTACACTTCATCCCACCACATACGACCATATCCATTGGAATATACGGGATCCCGTCCGCTCTCCCAGAGTCAAGCCAATGAGAGGCAGATTAGTAGTCAGGTGGGTGACCACTGGCGAACACCGGCTGTTGTATGTCTATTTCTTTTTTTCCTTTTTTTGACTCTTCTTGTGCAATTGATTGTTGCTGTAACTGCCTCACGTATGACGTCGTCGGTTGTGGCCATGCATCTTGTCGCAAGTCCCCATGCCCATCTGTCAAAGATGCTTTTGGCCTTGAACAACCGTATACAGGAATAATGCATAAAAAAAGAGAAACACACAAGAGACATGTCAAAGATGAACCCTTGCAGTCAATACTTGCATCTACTCGACAGGCCATTGGACTCGGACAAGACATTTTACGACATGCACATGGAGTCCTCAAGCAGACACAACGATTAGTAATCTCACATAAAAGATTACACTTAAGCTACAACGTCAACTCTCAATTACACAAACATCACAGTGCACGAAAAGTCATTTGAGTGGGTAACCTCTGGTATGTTTTATTATGTTAAATAATTGATACGCAGAAAGCGAGTCAAAGCCTACATCATCCCCGGCATAGTAGTAATGCCCCCAAGTACCATAACCAAAAAACCATGGGATCCAACTTGCCATTCCGTCTACAATGCAGAACCCAGCAGAGGGCTCGATGCAGAGACGGAAACGCGCGTTCTCATGATCCTCTAGCCCAGGCGCTCCAAAGCACCGCTCCAAAAAATGCCAGCAAACAAAGGCGGCCATAACCACGATTGGCGGTGGTGAGAAGGCCCCCAGGCCCCTTACCAACCACCAACCCACTCAACGTCTCCGAGATCGGTGCGCCTATCCTTGCGCCAGTTCCAATCTTTGGCCTTATTCCAAGAATTTTCCTTGAGACGATCCTTGCTCCAAGTCTTGCCATAAGTGTTATTTAAAGTATTGTTATTGTGAGAAGAAGAAAAATGATGATCCCAAACGCCCGCTTCATAATATTTGTTGTTATTGTATCCGTTGTTGTTGTTGTATCCAAAACCAAAATGACGACGCTGCTTCCAACCGGGAGCCTTTTCCGGCTCCATCTGAATATTCTGGCCCCTACGACGCTCACCAAGCGCCGCCCACTTGTCAATGTTGCCGCCGCGCTTGGACGGGGGCGAGTAGCGCGGCGTGATGGTAAAGGCGTGCTTGGTGGGTGGCGAGGAGGCCTCGTGAAAAAAGAAACCATCCGCAACCAAATCATCATCCACATCACCCTTGATGACGTGAGCCGCGGGAATGGGCTCAGTCTCAGTCTTGTGCGCCGACGAGTTGTCGCTGGTGCTCTCGTGGCTCCAGGTGCGCGAGTTGAGCTCCTGGAGGGCGTTGACCCTCTGCTGCTCCTGCTGCTCCTCTTCCTCATCCTCGTCCCACATGTCGCTCCAGCTCTTGGAAACCGTCTCCTTCTGCCTGCCGAAGACGGCGGCCATGGAAGGGAAAGGCTTGCCCATGGCGATGGGCAGGGAGCCGGCGGCGGGAGAGACCTTGGACTTGGGCAGAGGCGGGCGAGAGATGTTGAAGGCTCGCATGCGGGCCTCGATGACTTGAGTGCCCAAAAGGGAAGAGGACGGGGTCTGGACGCCGGCAGAGCACCAGTCGGTCGTCTCTCCAGACTTGGAGAAGAGGTCCTCGCTGTAGCTCTCGTCGTCGGGAATGGCGCTGAGCTGGCGACGATGGGCAGCAGGGGTCTCGTTGAGCGCCTTGGTCCAGGGGAATGCACCTCCGTCGACGTGTGGGGTCTGGATAGACGGAGTACGGAGAGGCTCGCGATGAGCGGATGCAACTGTAGGGTTCTCGGCACCGCAAAAGTCATCGAGCGACTCGTCCTCCGTCGTAAAGCTCACAACGCGAAGGAGGGCATCCCGGGCACCCTCGAGGGAGCGCTTCCTGGGATCCATGTTCATGCACTGCACGATGACCTCGTACGTGTCCTGCGACATACTGGGGAAGACGTCAAACAGGCTCTGCTTGTCGCGAGAGAAGTCGAGGAACAGAGGGTCGGCCTCCGTGGGGGTGGTGAAGGGGTTCCGGGAGAAGAGAATGTTGAGGAGGCAAATGCCAATGGCCCAGATGTCAGCCTCGGCGGGTGAATATCCAGCACCGGCAGAGTCAAACTGCTCGGGGGCCATGTACCTGTCACTGCCAACGGTAGTCTCGTAAGACCACTTGTCGGTAGTGGCGAGGCCAAAGTCGCCGAGCTTCATTGCACCATCTTGAGTGAGGAAGATGTTCTCTGGCTTGATGTCACGGTGATAGACGCCCTTGGAGTGGATGTACGCGACGGCGTCGACCAGCTCCAGCATAAACTGACGAACGTGCTCGGTCTCAAGAGGTCCGTGGCCGTTGCGAATGGCTTCATAGAGATCGCCCTGAGAGCAAAACTCCATGACCAGGTAGACGTGAGCCTCGGTCTCAAAGGTGTCGAGCAAGTTGACGATGTTTGGGTGCGAGCCAAGGCCGTTATGCAAGGCATACTCCTCAGATCGGTCGTCAACAGCAAACTCGAGACCGGCTTCGCAAGGTGCTGACTTCTTGGTTAGGCACTTGATGGCCACGACCTGGTTGGAAACGAGGTCCTGGGCCATGAAGACCATGCCGAAAGAGCCGTGGTTGAGTGGTGAGATGGTCTGGTAGCGACCCCCATCAAGGAGGAGGCCACCAGTAAACTTGTTCCTCAAGCATTCCATGCTTCCGAAAGTTGAGAGGGGAAAATAATAAAAATAGAGAGAAAAATAAAACTCGACAAAAAAAGAATAAAAAAAGATGAAAACAAATAAGCAATAAAGAAAAACTTATTTATACAGGCGTTGTTTGGTGTCAAAGATATGTAAAACCGATATATGCCTTTTTCTCTGATCGTGAAGCAAGTTGGCAGCCTTGGGATGAAAAAACGTTCGACGTTTTCTATGCGCGCAAGGTTGCAACCAGGCGAAGAAGGGAGAAAGGACGAGAAAGAAGACTGCGCGGTGGCAGCTGCAAAAGAATCGAATAACAGATAACTGAATGTACAAGCCGTGAGGACAGAGATAAAGGAAAAAGACGACAAGTGTAGCCACGTAAGAGATTTTTGTTTGTTGCGGTTGGTGATGATGGCGAAAAGTGTAGTAGTTTATCAGGTATTCATTTGATGGGAGATTTCAAGAAAATAGTTGAGAAAAAAAAAAGAGACAAAGGAGACGCGAATTAACGAAACCGTGGCCCAGATGCCGAGAGGCGGCTTGCGTATAGAGAAAAGAGTATAAGAGATTGTTGTTTATTCGTTATGATGACATCGAGGTCGCGTTAAGAGGTTGTGCGTAAATGAACGACTGGTGATGATTATTGTTGGCGTATATGGGTGGAGAGGAGGGTGTGGCTTGAGACGGCGAGGGTCGGGTCCGTCAAGTCTTGAGAGGTAGGCGAGTTGAGTATTGTGTTGAGAGAGGTGTAGAGGGGAAAGAGACGAGAGGAGTAGTAGTAGTCAAGGAGAGTGAAGCAACGTGGCGGACCAACCAAACTGGCGGCCGGAAGCGGAGCGTAGCTCTCGCTGGAAGGGGGTGACTCAATCAAGGCGGAAGAGATTATTGAAAGTCGCGCGAGCGGTTGAGCCGATGTATAACTTTTGGGTGAAGAAAGCCGCTGTAAGAAAAGAGACTTGTGACTATCCCACGTGTGACTCGATGAAGATTGATCGAAGCTATCGAGGACGGGCCGAGACCGGGATAGTATGACGAAGACGGCGGAAGCCGGTGGGGGTGAACAAAAAAAGGCTGTAAAACGAAGCCGAGGCCTTTGAACACGAAGAAGTGCGGCGACGCAGTGACAGTACACGCTGGCAAAGTAGCGTTTGCGGCGTCCAAGGACGTTGAACAAACGTTGGGGTGGACCGCTGTGGGGATTCTTGCAAGGCAAAGGGACCCTTCTTTCTCTCGTCGACTTTGATTTTCAGGAATCGGTTGCGTCGGCCGGTTTTGTGAAGTCGGATGGCGGATGGCTTGCGAGGTTCGTCGAGGTGGCGAATTTGGGAGATTGACTGAGGCAATGCGACAGGCAATGGGCGCGGAGGTCGAGGGACGACGAATGGGAGTTGAGAGAGACGCAAGCTCGAGGAGAAAGAAGGCCTTTGGAGATGGGGGAGGACAGCAGTGCCGGGAACGGGAAGGAGAAGATTGGGGGGGAGGAGGG
>PXNZ01000296.1:0-108018 GCA_003012085.1 Trichoderma brevicompactum | reverse complement strand
GGGGTATTGAGAGCCTCTTGTTTTGCTAACCAGCCACTTCACCTTAGGTGCGCAGCAGCCCCTTCCATCACATCATTCTCAACAGTAGCCGTACTAGGTGAGGGAGGGACAGGAGGCTGGGTAATTGAGCCCGGCGATTTTGGTAGCATGCCAGACGATGGCCCAACCGGTGGTCAAACTGGTGTTCAAACATGCCCTCCTCCTCATCCCACAGTTCCGCCTCCTCCCACCATCATCAACTTGGGCGATGACAAGAAATGCATCAAATGCGATGCGGAGCAGATGAACGGAAAGATGCTCCGAAGAGCAGATGCTGAAAGGGCTTTCTCATCAGTCTGCGACGGCACACGAACATTCGGTGCGGCTGACGGCATCGCAACCATCATACCCCGTTCCAAAGATGATTCGATAAAGATTGACGTCAACAGAGCCCAGGTGCCTGGTTGTAAGGACGTGAAGCCGCTCGTCCTGGGCGACTATTGGACCAAGGCACTCGAGGCTGTATTTACCTGTGAAGATAATGACACGGGCAGCTACGGCGCTGTCTTTGCGCATAACGGCGATTATGGCTGCGTGTTATGGGGGTTATATGCGTAATGGTTGGCTTAAATAGAGGACTTGAGATTCTGTTACAGGAAGGATGGAGAATGCATGTTAGGAAGTTGGTTAACATACTGTATAAGGCAATATAATATAGATCACTCGTTTACTTGTGATCCCGGGTCTTATATCACGCGCTACAACACCACCAATGTATCATTAGTATCACAGGGACGTAAGTGATCGACACACAAGTACTCCGTCTCCGTACAAGCAAAACAGCATGCACATATACGGAGTCCTGAGTAGCTTTATGTTACGACTTAACAACAAGGGGAGTAATCTCAGGATACCGAAACACAAGAATCACACGGTTTTCCTATGTTATGAAAACACAAAGGCCATGCAGCCCAAATACAATTCCTCTCAATCTAAGATGAGGATGGTTTGGCCGCTAGCGTCTTCTTCTCTATATGTTGCTTCATTAATAATAACTAAAAAAGTTTTATTGCCAGAAATGATGTTCTATTACGTAGTATCCATTATTATTCGTTAGAAGGACATTTTTATGTCAACTGTGGCAGGAAATACAACATCCAGGCCAATTTGAAATATATGCATCATGCATCAACTTTACCAACCAATAGATGGTTTGATCAGAGGTGGTGTAAGGTGGTAAGAATTTAGTAAACTTGATAAGCAATGAAAGGAAATAAATCGTCCTTGGCCTTGAATATCCAAAGAGAAATCGAGGATTGAACCTCAATCTCACAAGTATTTGATTGACTGTCTAAGGCTATCCAAAGAAAACATTAATGAGACAGAACACTTGGTAGCTAGGATAATCTTGCAACTCTCTCTAGAAGCTGATGTGAATACTCTCACGATTAATGAGGCCAATAGCGCCGACTATTATTCATACGATTCTGCAAATGGCATGACATTTGTGAAGCCTTTCCTGCAGAAATGCGGTGGGGCGGGTTTACTTCTCTTTTTGAATAGGCACAGTCTGTTGAGCTCCACAAGTAGCGGCCGCAATAAAATAGAAAAGCTCATGCAAGAGCTAGCTTG
The DNA here is from genome assembly GCA_003012085.1 of Trichoderma brevicompactum. Classification (NCBI taxonomy): domain Eukaryota; kingdom Fungi; phylum Ascomycota; class Sordariomycetes; order Hypocreales; family Hypocreaceae; genus Trichoderma; species Trichoderma brevicompactum. The sequence continues at coordinate 106,407 of PXNZ01000296.1, read as the reverse complement.
CCTTGGCAAAGAGTCAAATACTACCCAGCGAATCGGCCACATGAGGACAGACATATGAACATCAATTACTAGGAGTAGACAGGATAAAGAGTAAGGGAGTCAGCGTAGCTATCAAGCTAAATGTTCTCAAATGTTCTCGGCCAGTTAGCTGCTAACTAAGGGATGCATTATCCACACCACTTAGCATGTCGGTAATTCACATGCTATCTTCTTAACTAGCGTCGGGAAGAAAACCGACGAATACCAAATACAGGACTGGTTGTGTTAATACTATAGGAAAGAGCCTGAAGCGCTTAGCTAACGGTAGATTTCCGAACAATGAGAATGGATGTTCCGAGTCAGATTTTAGAGCTTGCCGAAGGCTCGGCACTCAACTTAATTAGATAATACAAACAGATTATATAGTGTTGTGTGACTGTTTTAAAACGCATTCAAGAGTTTAACAGCATTGTCGTAAAGGTGGTATTGTTAGCTCCCCTTAGGATATCAAGCCATATTTGCCATGAATGCGCATGGCAATTCAGTAATTAAATGAAGTAAAGTAACTGCGCACAATGTTTGGAGTGTATTTCTAAGACAGGCTCAGTGATAAACTACATTAAAGTAAGAGCTAGCAGTTGTAAATCTCAGATATGAGATCATCCGACAAAATGCTTGCAGTATTTGAATGTAACGTTTATTCTCACATATTGCTGCACACCACTACTGCATGAGAATTTAGGAGCCCCATACTTTAACTTTCTTATTGCCGAGGTAGCATTCCCGCTCTTTTGATCAAGTCCAAGTCGTACGGCCATTATCGGAGAAATGAAAAGTAAGGACTTACTTATCTTGGTCAAAATGGATATGGTGACTACTACGAGGGATTTTTCTGTAATAGTCTAATGCGCTATTTCGAAGCTCCTTTCGTTGGAGAGTATTTGGAAGGCTCAAAGATCATATTCGGGTTTTCAGAGCGGAGTTGAATATCATAATGTCTTCTTCCTTTGTCTTTGTGTATGACCGAAAACAGCAACTCTGCCGCATATAGCTAGCCTTTGGTGGTTATTGTATATGCGAGGCCAAAACGGGAAGGTGGATCAACGTCAATATAATGCGTGTAAGCTCTAAGAATATCGAGTAGCCTAGACACGCCGTCTTGACTGCAAAGAGCCAAGGCTAGAAAAAAATATATTTCCGGATAATAGTGGATAGTATCAAGCAGCAAGGGGTACGGAGTACTGGAACTGGGACGTCGTCATCATGTCTCTATTTGAGAGTACTTTGTATGGACACTTCCATTCCAGGTTTGATGATGTTGCGGCGAACCATATTATCTCCGTACGAGCTTTTAGTGCCATACTAGTAGAATTTTAGAACTATGGACTCTGACAATTTACTTGTCCATCAATTCCCACGGTGCATCAGACGGCAGGGGGGCACGGCAACGAATGTTGGAAGATTCAGTGAATCGTTCATATAGGCAGCTCTTCAGAACTGAATGACGATGGATACCTACCACTTGCGCAATTACGTCATAAATTTACTAAATAATCGAGGCTCGCTTTCCTATTTAGAAAATTGAAGCCCTGAATATTAATAAATGCCCTGAACATATTCCCTGGAATTGCTACTCCGCACACCCCAATTGTTGGAACGTCCACTCAATGAAGGTGCTTATGTCAGTCGGCACGGATAAGAAAAGACTGATGCATAACCCTTGGCGTATACGCTAATTCATTCGCGAGCAAGGGGGCAGCATCGCTGGAGGACTACAATTTACATGCTCGCACATAGACGCATTCAAAGGCTTGCAAAAGGAAGAAGCGCATCTTTGGCTTAGACTTTTAAGCGCCCATGAACCCAATATGAAACAAGGATATTTGATATGCCTATATGTGGCTAGGTTGGCACGTTTTGCATCCCCACTAAGAGACCCAAGACTGTTGCTTGATGGGGAAACTACATGTATGCTCATAAGCTCATACATGGGGATCGAGCTGTCGGTTGCGCAGACCACCGAAGTCTCATGATGTTGCGGGCACATTCTACCTACTTGTACGGAGTACATAGCCTAATTTGTTTCAAGGATACAAATATCATGGTATGCTTGTCTGACCATGCTTAGCCCCGCCAATGAGGAATCTCAGACGCGCGGCTGAACACCAAATTCCCACCGTTGTCCCCGCGGCTGCTCCGTACATTATACTACAAGTATCATTTCCGTAACGCCATAAACAGTAATACTACTACTACAAGCACGCCCATCAATCAAGCCTGAAGTTCTCGCAGGGTTCATAGTGATGCTGATTGGCCGACTCATGTCAGAACTCTTCACATCACATCCTCAGTCATGTAACCACGAGCAAAAACGCCCTACGGGAGCCTAGTTTACCGTGAGCCCATAGTCCTACTGCGTTTATTATTTGAGCTTCCCTTTTCAGCAAAACCGAAGATGCTATGAGGGAGAAAAGGTATAAAGAGACGAGATCTCTTCATGATCGGCAGTATCCTCTTCATCACTCAACACAGCCAGCTCAGTTCAGCATCAAGATCAAACGGCTTTTCGTCCTTGAACACTCTTATAAGAAACAATGGCTTTCAAAACCATGCTCCTCGGCGCTCTGGCTGCTCTGCCTGCCGTCTTCGCCTCTCCCATCGACCTTGAATCCCGAGCTGGCTGCACTTACAATGGTCCTTACCAGAACTTCCCTCCCATGAGCTCCTGGTTGCCCTGGGGCGAAGTCTTCGGTCGTTATGAGCAGACCATGGTCAACGCTGGTTCCACTTGGGATGATGTTGGCCGTATCAACGTGGCTATCAGCTCTGCTGCCGCTAGCATCGGTGTTGACGAACGTGTTATCCTCGCCATCATTCTCCAAGAGAGTACCGGCAACGTCGGTGTCATCTGCACTGGCGATGATGACTGCGGTCTTATGCAGTGCGGTGGCTGCGCCGGATTCCCTGGCCAGCACAACCTGCCCCAGGTATGTGGAAACTCTTTGCTCTCTATTACTTTGCCGTATAATTCCTAACATTGCCGATTAGTCTTCTACCTCTGCTATGATCAACGGTGGTACCCAGCACTTCAAGGGCAACTTGAGAGACTTCGGCGACCGATGGGACGTCTCGTCTATCTACCCTGCTCTCCGTGAGTACAACTCCGGCAGTGTCAACTCCAACGACCTCAGCACCGCTGCCGGCGGTTTTGGCGTTCCTTGCTACGTCAGTGATGTCGCTCGTCGTATGATGGGCCAGGTGTTCTAAATTCTCTACCAACTGTGAATGAAAAGGAAAAAGAGAGATGGGATGAAATGAATTGGATGGAGGATATGAGGCATGATATCTTGGAATGACGGAAAATTCCATGACAATGATGTTTGCTTCTACATTTGGATTTGCATGTCTATATTTGGCCCTCGTGGCTCTTTTGAAACCCTCTCCTAGAGGTTATGTCTATATCTAGGATCAACGTAAATACATTATCTATCAACCAACGTTTGAGATCTACTTTGCATTCACCCTTTTACCCTGTTGCACCATGGCACTGGGTAGCCGCCATCCGGGGCGGAAGCTACTCCCTGGCTGCAGAATTCCAGCCAGACATAAAAGAAAGGAAAAGAGACACCCAAATGAATGAGCTAGCGCAACCACCTATGGTACATCAAGAAAGACTCGTGAAATAGCCCAAGCACTGCATACATGAGCACAAACGGGGAATACGATGATTGGGCTTAGCTTAGATAGGAAACTGGCTTTCGTTTAATATATCTAAAGGGCTTGGCATGCTGCGTGGGCCATTGATACGAACAGCCGACAATAGAGTATTTTCCTACTGCCAATCATTCTTCGCCAGCCCCTTGCATTGCAAAGCAGTTTTCGCATCTAGGACTCTTGTTAGTACTAGAAATACTGCCGCCAGGCACCGTTGAACTTAGCGCGCACCATGAAATCCACCTTGAACGGAATATTCAAGGCCGTTAGGAGTGTTATAACTAACTGCCTCTTCTGGCTGTCTAATTCCCATTAGCTTGGATCTTAGTGGGGTCTGAAGAAACTTCGCGTTAGAATAAGGGGCATATTAACCTTAGTCAAAGCATGTTTTAGTTGTTCCGTGTGAGCCAAATCGTGGGGCATGCGTATTCGAGTAGTTTGAGGGCGCGGCTAACTGGTGCATTGACTTTGCACATGTTAACCAATCATCCAGAAAGCTCAGCGCAAATAATTCCAAACACAAATAATTCTGACCACTCCTAGCTTCCTATTCAAAATCAAGTAAGCTGACAGTGGAGCGGACACTGCCCAGTAGTATCGGAAATCTCATCTACAAAAGGGCCGAGCGGCATCAGGGAGGGTTTGACAGCGAGCAGGATCTTAGTATAGAGGAGTAAATGCAGGTGTTCATGTCTCGCCCCTGTATGATCCACGACGAGGATACCCATGAAAGTTTGCAGTGCTGAGCCGTTTCTTCCGTATTGGAGCAGCCAAGGCCGACTAGTCGCTAGCAGGGTTTCAAACTTGCAACGCACGCCGTGAAAATTCGGAGCACCTTACCAATTCAATCGCCTCCTCCAAATGCAGCCACTCAACTATCCAGCCTGGTCTTGAGTCTTCCTTAACCTGTAGTCAATCTTGTTGAGTCTTTTGTGAGCATTTCTATTTCTATTTAGTATATCTGAGGATATCACATACAAATTTGAGGTGCAAATTTTGCAATAATATAACTCAAGTTTCGGTCATTGTTATCGCCGGAACGATCTCCCGGATCTTCATTTTAACATGCTAGCCGCTCGCTACTCAGCACTCCACTGATCGCCTATTGTTAGGTATGAAGATTTTCATTGACATTGCCTGTATAGGTAGCAGCATTTATTCTCTAACGCCGGCCATGTTAAGTTGATCCGTTGTGAAGTAAGCTTAAAACAAAGGGTTTCATCGTACTTAATAAATCTGATTTATTATAGCGCAAAAATGCTACCAAAGAATGGAAAGGGATCATCGTGGCTAGGTTAAAAAAAGAACACTGCGTCTCTGTGAGAGATCGTGTTTATAAACTGTAACCTATAAACTACCAGAAGGCAGAAGAGGAAGAAGTAAGCGTCGAACGAGACATAGGCGCTTCTTTACGCCAAGGAACGCCTTGAATCATGAATAATTGTTCAAAATTTACTGATTAGTACACGGAAGCCAGAACTCTCAAAGAAGGCAGGTGCTAACAACCAGTTTACCTATCAGTTGATCGGCATGCTGGGAGTAGAAAGTGATCAGCGCTCAGATCGCTATGCTCTTTACTGCAACTTTAGTTACAGAGTAGTAGCACTATGTACGGGCTACTACAGTACGGCGCAAACTTTATTCGAAATATGCTTGTATTTTCAAATAAACTTTACAAATATGATCCGTGTTGATCCGGCTCAAGTTTGGTTATCGCTAGGAGCGGACCGGTCCGGTTGAGACGTTGCGGTACAGTCTCACCTCAATGCGCTCGGTGAAACACTTGCACCGGGTGACTCTTCACATTCAACGGCAACTCATTTGATCAAAGGAAGCAGTTTACAGTCCATAGAGGTATTAACCAATTCAAACCTACCTAGAATGCAACTAAACGTATTAATAGACCAGTTGCTAACCCAGCAATGCCGACTGCTTACACTTGGTAATCGAAGAGTGTGTGTAGATAGATCGAAATGGAAGCTGGACATTCCATTTAACCAGTGTGAGAATCATTCCGCTGAGAGCCTGAGGGGAGCGGTTATTTTCGACCCTCCATTCCGCATTTCGTCTGTGCTAGGCGCTTGCCCCTCAGTTGATGAGGACCTTCTTCTTCCGTCAACAAGCAGTGGTGTGATGATCTTTTCCTCATATGCTCATGTCCGTTATGCAAAGGTGCATAAAGTCAGCCCAAGAATATGCTGCATATTTTTCAACTAGGAACGAAACCCGAATACAACCACCCTTTAATCTCGGCCTGACCCAAGTGCAATAGTCTTCGAATCTATGATCATGGCCTCCATGAGGCAGTATACGTAATGAGCGATTACAGGACGGCAAGCTTTAGCCGTGATTTAACAAATTAGGAAGTAGAAACATTGCACCTAATCCAAGGTTCGAAGCGGAAAGATTACGTACGGTGACCGTACACGCTCCGTAAGCTGACATGGAGGTCCGAGAGCGTGATACTGCCATTTTGAGATGTACGTGCGGCTTTCTCGGCACGTATAACCGTGCAGTACTAATACTATGATTGGAGCAATAAATGTATGTCCTCGTCTTCTATCTAGGGTGTTATTTATGTAAGCTAGTAAGAATCGCTTCCCCCCCGGAGGGTATTCGTATACTCGAAAAATCGGTCATCTGATCCCTGTATACCGTATTTCGAGAAAGCAGGCATTTGCCGCCAGATGTTTTAAATAACTATTCTATAGATAGGCTAAACCATGGGCAAAAAACAGCATCATGTCCGTGATGTGAACAGTCAGGCCCTCAGGAGGTATTATAGTTAGATCGTAGCCATGTGGATGAGACTATCTGGAATCCTATACGCTGAGTTTTTATCACCTGTATTATATTTCACTATACCTTCATATGTTTCAACCTGGGGCTCCAAACGAGGTCATAATTTAGCAGTTATCACAGGTTCATATATGCTACGTAAATGGGAATAAAGAGCTTTGATGCTCTTTCAAGTCGCGCTGTGCTGCATATGCTCACTTACTAGCGCCATTATTGTAGAGACATGAATAATACCGAATCAGAGGCGTTTAAGTTGTCGGTGCCTTTGAAATTGAGAATGTAGGTTATTTATCCAAAACTGTGATTGAATATGGTAATGAGCGCAGATGGGCACTCCAATTAAACAGGCATCAAGTCAAACAATGGAAGAGTAGAGAGCTAGGATACAATACCACCAGAATATATCACATCCAAATATTGGCGGGCTAGCGGATGAATGTTACTAAATCAAGCACACATACTCTGACAGTGATTTAGAACGCTAGGATGTTATTGTAGAGCATTAATACGATAAATGAATAATTATAACGGGAGTAAAACTAGCGCATACGTGCTAATCCTTTGTGAAAACCTCTGCGTCTTCCTTGATAACGTCGCTATTTGACTGTCCTGGGAAGAATTGCCTCCTGTCCTCGGTGTATCCACTGTACAGGATAGTTAGCAGATGTGAATATGAACGCAATTAGCATCAATTGAACTTACAAAATGACATCAATTTCATCCAAAGTCTTGCCCTTGGTTTCAGGAAGGAAGAAATAGGCCCAAATAGTGGCGAGTAGCATCCAGGAGGCAAAGAAGAACCAGGTACCATAGCCAAGGGAAGTGAAGATGTATGGCAAGGCTTTTGTGATTACGAATTGAGTAAGCCTGAAAATAGGTATTAGAAGAGATAAACTTTTGGTATCAATCAGCCACTTACCACTGGCAAAGGGCTGCGAATGTCCCAGAAAAGTTACGCAGGGCTCCTGGGAAAATTTCAGCCGAAACGATCCAAGGTATGCCATTAAGGCCAAAAGACCAACTGAGGGAAGTGAGTTAGCGGTATGGTTCTCGAACTAATAGGGTAAGGACACCATACAAAACGGAGTATATCATAATCATGCCGGTTGCAGCCCTGCCGCCAGCTGCGGTGGACGATGAAAGCTGTTGTCCAGCTTTGATGATGTCAGCTGGGTGCCCAATCTTGACGTATGCACCGATAATCCAGAGGCAGAGCGAACAAGCAATAGACGAGAGAATTGTGGGATGTCGGCGACCCCATATATCAATCAGAAACACGTAGAATATGATTGAGGCGATTGCCTTGACGAGGCCATATATGCCAGTATAGAGAGAGACATCCTGAATTCCTAATGAAGTGAACAGTGTAGGAGAATAATAATTGATAGCTTTGAAGAGTGTTTTCGTTAATCAGGACTGTCTTTAATAGTCTGCGATGGATTGCTTACCTGCTGCCCCAGACATATTCTGCAACGCAAAGGAACAGAAGACCAAAATGACGCGGTTTCGCATGCCCTTGCGAGATAATTCGTAGAGGGCTCCGCGGAAGAGTGCCCAAGAGCCAGTTCCATATCTGCTAGCAATGTTGTTTTCCTCCATCAGGCGACCTCGAATCATTTGTACGTCTTCTTGTAGGTCTATCGTATTTTTGTCAGCTGCTTTCTTTGGATTGTCCATCTCAACCAGTCTTACACTGATGGTCGCGAGGAAGATGGCGAATTTCTTCCAATGCTTTCGTTCCATCTTCAACTCTATCTTTCCGGAAGAGCCATAGAGGGCTCTCGTGTAGAAACACACCGCCAAGCAATAGCATGCCGCATGGAACTATTTGTATAGCCATAGGAATGCGCCACGATGCAGTTGAATTTACATCCATATTCTCGTTAATTCCATAGTTGATCCAAAAGCCGATGACGGATCCAATCTGATAAGCGATTTCGAAGAGGCCAGTGAGTATACCACGGATAGAGGCGATGGAAAGCTCAGCAATGTAACTGGGAACGGTGGCTGTAATTCCACCGCAGGCGAGACCAGTAAGAACTCGACCGGCATCTGGCCATCCAAAGTTAGCCTTTGAGTTTTCTAAAGACACACCAGCTCCGAAGAGAGAGTATAGACTAACATATGTTGGAGAGCGAATGTGTAGCTGCAGTCATGATGATTGCACCAATAAGGAATATAATATTTGAGATGAAAAGTGCCCACTTTCGGCCAACTTTTTCAGTGACTGTATCTCCGAGTCAGCGCCTAGAGCTGGATTCAATTTATTTCGCAGAGATTCTTAGACCTACTGAAGAAACAGAAAATGGCACCAAAGAAGGCACCGGCTTGAAATGCAGAAGTGATATTGCTTGAGATACTGTTGGCGTCAGACGGTGATATGTTGAAGTCGGTTTTAAAGCTTGCGCGAGCAATTGTCGTGCCAATGAATGCACCATCGTAGCCGAAGCTGGGTCACCTAAATGTTAAAAAGGGGTTCAACCACTTCGCGTATGGCTGGAAGTGCTCACAGTAGGGAACCAGTGGCGATGATTGCTGTCTCAGAGTACAGGCGCCAGTTGTACACTTCTTTCGGCGTTGGCCGATCTTCAACCGCACGGAACCCACCCATGTTGCTAAAGCCTTCTATGCAATTTTAATATTTGCGAAGGGCAAGTTGCACAAAATGATACGCACCTCTGTCAAGAAATATATAACGGTCCGTGTAGAAACGACGCACAAGGCTATTGAGAAATCGGCAGGTGCGAAATATAGGCGGATAGGATCGTCAGATATATGAGAGTTTTGCGGTCTGTCTATCACCACCTTGGCCTGGGGCCATCGGATCTGGAGAGAAGATGGTGGGGTCTTCGCCAATTAGCAAAAATCTGGGGTCATTGCCGTCGAGCCATCCCCAGCTTTTACTGAGTGCCACACGTGGCGCCGTGCGGGGGAACTTGGGGAGGCAACAGGCTAGATCAGATTCTTCTGGGAAGCAATGACTATGCAGGGGATGTTTGCGGTATCGAAGGATAAGAGCTGGGCAGGGCTGTTGGTGTAATCGAGTCATTCAAGCCGTCTCTGTCCCAGAATGGGAACAGAGTGGTTCGCCGACGGATTATTACCGGTGGCGCGGCGCTATAGACAGAGGTGGCAAATATGAGTCCAATGAGAATAGGAGTTGTTCGGTGAGCTTAGTAGCTAAGCGACGTATCCGATACCCGAGCCGATCGGCTTTCTTGTATGAAGTATACCCGACACAAGAACTTGTCTTGGCTTCGAGAAACAAACGCTTGCCTTTGCAAAAGTTAGATTGAAGATATTGATAGCATCTATTCCCGAGTGCCATGCGAAGTAAGTAGTGTTTCAACTATTAAGTTAAAAAGAAAATACGTGGCTTGTGGGGACTTAGGCACGTTGTAATGGCATTAATGCATCACATGTTCAAACGGGTTGACAGTAGAGCACGACTTTCATACTATTCTCAGCCAACCGAAATAGACTGCAGGCCATTTGAAAGAGAAAATTCCTCACTCAGATTATATTTTATTCTTACATTTTAATCAGAATATGTAAACATATTCATTTACCCATTGAGTTCATGAAATTGTCTATTCTTATCTTGAATCCTTGGCGATGCCTTTCTCAGTCGCTTCTAGAGCACCAACAACGCCAATAATCCATTCCTGCTGCGCTGAGTTGTCAAATTTAGGGTACGGTCGCCGACAATGACAACTCTCTTGCGGATACCCGCGCAACTTCGCTACCACCCACTTCGTACCATTGATGCCTCCTTTGGCAAAACCCCATTCCATCTTAGAGAGCTCTAGCTGCAATGCCGTAGCCTCTTTTACCTCGCCTGCCATAAACAGATTGTAAATTTGTATACAAGTCTTGAAAAGTTGAGAAAGGATCGCATCAGTAATAGTCTCTATCTTACAGCATGACATCTTGTATGCTGAACTCACCTTAGGATACAGATTTGCTATGCCGGTAATAGTACCTGTGCCACCAACAGATAGTGCTGGAACAAGCCAGTCACTCTGGCCGGCAAGAGCACTGAAATTCTTGGGGCTGAATGAGGCAGCTATGCGAGATACCTTGGCGATACCACCGCAAGTGAGCTTCACGCCGACAATGTTTGCGTGCTTCGCAAGGCGATCTAGCATTTCTGAGTCGACATCGAGTCCGGCTACGACATTAGGATAGTTGTAGATCAAGATGGGAAGCGGGCTTGCATCAGCTGTCTATCCAGTTTACATCAGCAATAGCTCTGCAACATAAAGTAGATGGATATTCTCTCCGGACCTCTTCGAAGAAAGCAACAATGCTATCCTTATTCATTGCAAAATGAAAATAGCTGGGCACAAGAAGCAACACGTAATCGGCACCTGCTTCCTTTGCCAGCTTCGTCTCGGCGATCACATCCCGGGTGCATTGCCCAGAACATCCTAAAGTAATTGTGATATCCGGTTTCCCAACCTGGGCAGCGACACGACGTGTCATCGCGACTAGTTTGTTCTTTTCATCCTGAGTCAATGTCACGGCCTCGCCGTTGGTTCCTGCAAGGACGACTATTCGTATTCCACATTAGGTACCATCAACAGTATACTAGAGACATGAAATGCGCTCACTGCCATGAAGACCAGAAGTAATCAAAAAGTTCAAATGTCTCTCCTGCAGATCCCAGTCTATGTCTTGCGATCCATTGTCGCTGAACCAGGTTAGACAAGGCACATGAATGCCAGGTGGAAACGGCTTGACTGCTTGTTGCAATGAGCCCATTATTGCTAATGATGACAAGAAAAAGGTATAGATTTGTTGAGCCAGCTGGTAAATACTGTATTATCTCAAAAAACAAGTCATTACAGAGCTTCCAGAAGAGAGCATTTGGGTGATTTCGAGGATATCATTCAATCCCTTATGTACGACTCCGTAGAATGCGATGAGATTAAAAGCTCGGTCTGCGTAAATCGGAAACTGTCCGCGAAATAGTATCGAATACCCCATATGGGGTAATCGCAAGACCGATCCAAGCATGTTCTTGCCGACTGTTGATTGGGGCTACCTTACCCGAACTTTGATTGCGACGAAGCGAAGCGATGGGCGTGGGGGATTCAAGGCCGTCGGGTTTTATTCCCGACATTGCCGACCCGAGCAGATAGACTGTCATCACCACTCCGCGTGAGCTCATCACAAGATTGCAAAACAAGCATTAAAAACTGCATGCATTACAGACCGAATATCCGCACGGGCTTTGGTGGCTTCCTGACGCGCTTGGACCTCTTCCAGGACCTGTGCCGTAATCCTCGCATTCCCAGCGACGCCCTCCATTCGTACTATCTGAGCCTTAATCCAGGCCTTTTCCTCTTGATCTTGTTCTTCTACGCCTAGCATCAATAGAGGCCAAAGCATATTTACCGGAAGCGAGTCATCGGGAGCTAAGTCAGATGAAATTTGATGCGCTAACTTGCGTATATGGCTGAGAGCATCGGTTGCTTCTTTGGTCAATGGCAAATGCTTATAAGCGACGCGATGAAGGTGCACCTTGCTGGCGTAGTAGTTTGATAAGTATGTGCGAAAAGCTCTGGTGATGGTGAAAGCCAAGTGTGCCGAGATATGAGGCTCTGATAGTTTTCCGGCAACGGCATAGTCCATGAGTGGTGGGCGCTGGTCATACAACGATCGCAGGTCAGCAGCAATGGAAGCGCCGATATTCATGACTTCTATCTCGTCTTCCACAGTACCTCTTGACCTATGCCATGGATCAATCTTGGAAATGCGCCCCATGAAGCTTTGAACCTTTTGGAAAAAGACAATGCCAGGTTGGTAGAGGACTTGGAACAAGACGTCCTCGATGTCTTCGCTAGAAGCATCCTGGCTTCTCGCGATCTCATCTGTCTCAGCATCAAAGCTTGCGGGCGAGGCTTCTACAAGTTCGATTTCATCGTCTTGTGAGAGAAATAGCCCCTCACCCCCGGCAGACACCGCCCTAGCATCTAGAAGCCGAATCCAGAGAAGTACTTGCTTCTCGACATGTGAGAAAGAGGCTTTATCCCCTCGCTGAAAGATTGTGTATGCCTGTTTGAGGTAACGATGTGCTGTATCGAGCCTAGTTTCTAGAATGCCAACATAGCTCAAGAAAAATAGAGCGGCGAGGAGGCATTCACGTGCAAGGCTATGTTCATTGAGAGAATCAGGGTCTTGCGCTTCTACCTCAACGGCGGCTTCTTGGTAGTGGTTCTGATCTGCAAAGGCCCAAGACAGATTGCTCCTACATAGAAGAGTATTTGAAAATGCCAGAATAGCACATCGTAACACGCGAGAGCTCTTGGACATTGCGACAAGGCCTTGACGAATCGAGAACCACTTTCTCTGAGACTCAACTCCGGCAAGAATCGGCGGGGTGGCAGTTTTGGCGAAGAACTCCATCAGTCTTTCGCTTGCATTAGAAGTGCCATGGTCTATAGATTGCTCTTCATTCTCTTGGATCGTTGTGGTGTCAGAGTAGGTGTTTATAATCAGGGGATCCGGATGCCTGTTCATATACGTGCTGGGTTCCTATAGAGCTTCGTGAGTAATAGGCATTTCCTCTTTGCCTCTTATCTGCCCAAAAACGGAAGCATATATATAAAGGAACAAAGTCATCTCCATAAGCTAAATGAAATTAAACCTACTATAACATTTGCGTTGACTGCAATGGTACTTGCTATGTCTGGGCTTTCTTGCTGCCATAGACTGCTGCTTGGATCCCACATGAAGCTGGCATAGTCAAATACTTCATCCATTGCCTGCAGCGTTTTTAAACCGGATGCAGTAGGTGATCGATCCGTGGATGGAGATATGATCAGTTGGTTCCCGGATGCAGAGCTCTCGCCATTCGCATCCTGGCGTTGCTTTGACAACGCAGCAGCGTGATGGGGTCGCCATTTGCACTCCAGGTTCAGCCGCTCACAGTGAGAACATCGTGGCCGCTGCTCGTCGCATTTCACTTTGCGGCGCCTATAATCCATAATGAGTCACCAATCCATTCCGTGGCGTATAGATATCAGAAGCCTTACTTGCAGGTCAAGCATCCGCAGCGTGACCTGTTATGGCGCCGTGCTGGTCCGACGCGCTGTGGCGAGATCGTGTTCATATTGGCATTATGCGTGGGAGTTGTCCCGTATTACAAAGAAACTTCAAGGAGGCGCCTATCTCCGCTATTATGCACATAAAAGAACCCAACAGACATGTTTTCCCAAGCCTTCATGAGAAGCATTCTGTTGATGGATGACACAGTTCATTTTGGAAGCTGGGGAAGTTGGAGAAATCATGTACCCCAGAGTCAAGTCTATAGCAAATGGGGTTAGCGCAATAAAGGCAGTACAAAGCTTTTCAGGCTACTTCCATCATGTGACGTAGTTCATTGAAAGAGAGGAGAGTATTGATGGACGGCATCAATTATAACGTTGAAATTATATATTGTATTTGCGAGGAGCGATTGAAGTGGTTGTAATATGGCATAGTCGATAAGCTTGTCATCAGCCGAGAAAAACCTCGCACACTCTGGTGCAATGCATCCAAATCTAAATATATACTTAGCTATTCACAATTGCCCACGTCAATACAAAAAAAGAACGCTAAAATTACTTGCGTATTAGCGGGTGATGCGTTTTCTCGCCCTGTTGATGAGAGGTTTTAAGGAACTCAAGGGAGAGTTCTGTCCGCATTCTTCTCGTTAATCACATCTATAGTTGATCTTTTAAATAATATGCCCCATTTAATTTTCAAACCTCAACGCTGTGAAGCGATTCTACTTCATAACATTTTTATAATCATTTCAGAGAAGTTGGAGATGGTAATCTGGGGGACTCTACTGCTACTCTATGATAATCGCAAAAAGTATTCCCTTGATCAACCCAACAATTCAAAATACTATAAAGAAAAAGAAAAAAGAAATCTTGTAATCGCCGACCTCGGATCATCATGCGCTCTCCTCCGGAAACGCCGAGTCATTATTAATGTCAATTTGGTCAACTCATTCTTGCCCCGCCACCAGACTACCCGATTAGGAAAGCTGTGATGCTGTCAGGCCGTCGTTTCAGGCATTCAATTCAAGAGCAAAGTTGTATTTAAGTCGCGGCAATTCTGGAGTTCAGAGAAAAATTTTCAATCCAGAATTCATCAAGATTTTCAGCAATCATCAACAGCCATTCAATTTTGCAATTGCACCACAGAACGCGCACCAACAAAGACCAATTCTCATCGTCTCAACTACTTACACCTTATCGTTGCCTGAGTTCCAACCTTGAGGCTCAACCTTGAGATTGCCTGTTAGCACCCGCTTATGTCATCATTGCAAGCTCTCAGCTAACATCTCCAACTGTGAGCACTTTTGCCGTATTTGCATAGGAACCTTCGAAATTGGGGGGGGTTTTTTTTTTTAAAAAAAAAAAAAATAAAAACTTTTGCTTTACTATTATCTATCTTAACGCGATTAAGATCACCAACATGTCGGCCAACGAAATCGCACAGAACGGCTGGACCTCTATGCCTTTGGATCCCAGCAAGCTTTTTGGCGGCGAGCCGTTCAAGAATGCCCCAGGACCAATTCTGGTCGCTGACATTAGCTTTCCCGATGACGATCCCATCGTCGCTAAAGTGCGAAGCTATGCCAAAGAGAAGCTGCCTATCCAGACTTTTAATCATAGCATGAGGGTGTTTTATTTTGGTATGCAAGCGTGAACAATGCAAATAAGAATCCCCCTATAACTAACACGTCTACATAGCGAGCGCCATTGTTAAACAACAATTTCCCGAGCACGCCAAGACATTTTCTCCATCAACTCTTGCTCTAGTCTCTCTCTTACATGACATTGGCACTGCTGAGGAAAACTTGTCCGCTACCAACATGTCGTTTGAGTTTTATGGAGGTTTCAAAGCCCTTAATCTTCTCTTAGAGCTCGGGGCCTCCAAAGATCAGGCCGAAGCAATTGCTGAGACCATCATTCGTCATCAGGATCTCGGTACTGTGGGAAACATCACCTTCCTAGGTCAAGTTATCCAGTTGGCCACCATCTATGACAATGCCAGCAATCACCCATACGTGAAAAACATTACAGAGATAATTCACGCCGAAACTCTCAAGGATGTTACCAAGGCTTTCCCTCGTCAGCAGTGGCTTGGATGCTTTGCAAAGACGATTGAAGAGGAAGAGCGACTCAAGCCGTGGTGTCATAGCACTCACATTCCTGATTTCTCCAAGGTGATCTTGAACAACACCTTTATGCAACCATATGAGTAATGGACAACGCGCATCATATTGCAGTCTTATAATTATGTCATGATAAGGGCTATAGCAAGTCAGATACGAATATTACTTGATTACTAGTCTGCATAGAGCCGACCTCTGTATACTCAATGCAGATATTTCGAAATATACACATCCTTTATCTCATCTTCCTCCCCTGTGAAAACTAAAATATCTTAAAGCCAATGTATTTGTTTGAGTATTTTCAGCTCACAATAAACATAGGAGCGGCAAAAGTATGAAAATAGGAAATCGATGATACTTGAGAGTTGCGGAGAACAGAGGTGACTGATATAATTTATGGGCTGCATGCATCATGCATTATTTAGCTAAAGGGTTTGCAGATCTCCATATAGATACCCATCTCCACGATATTTCAGTGCACTGTTGTTACATTCTTATGTTCGCATTGTCGAACTAGATGCGTTTTGAATTCTCAAGTATAAGGCAATGCAAAACGAGTTACCATCTGAGTCCTATCATTTGAGATGAAGATGACAAAATATCTTATGAGGATGACTTAAAAAATCCAAGTTAATAATGGACTTGCTCATCTGCGTAGAGGCTATTTCACCCCGCTATCTGAGCTGGCTTCCCCTCCCAAGCTCGCCTCAACAACTCGCGGATTGAATTACTCTCAATAGGCCTAGGATTCCAAAAAGGCTTCTTTAACAGAGTCTCTACAGCCAATTCAATATCCTCCTCTTTAAAACCAAGGTCCTTTAGACTATACGTAATTCCTAGCTTTGATAGCAATTTGTTCAGACCGTTAACAGCATCCCCGTCACTATCGGGGATGTTTTCTGCCAGCTCCTTCATCGTTTTGGGAATGCTTGGAGCGGTATACGCCAGCGCGTGAGGCAAAATGATGGCATGCGTTTCGGCATGGGGCAGATTAAACGTGCCTCCGAGGACATGGCATATTTTATGATGCAGGGAGACGGCAGCTCCGGCTAGACATTTTCCGCATAACCAAGCGCCAAGCAGAGCGTCTGAACGAGAAGCAATGTCTTTTGGATTATGCATTATTTGGGGTAGCGATGTGGCCAAGGTTTGGATACCTTTAATGGCAAACACGCTTGTAATGGGGTTGGCGTCTTGAGCATATAGAGCCTCAACTGCGCATCATTTTTATGTTAGCCGCGACAAATTAAGTCTGACGAGACAAATAGGTTACGATATTGCATACCAGCATGAGCCATGGCGTTGAGGCCGCTTGTTGCACTTATAGAAGCAGGCAGCGTTAGGGTCAAGTTGACGTCGTAAATGACTACCGCTGGGATTGCCTTCCTATCGACATGTGTTACTTTTATTCTATTCTCTGTTTGCCCCACGATGGGTGTCATTTCGCTGCCTGCATATGTGGTCGGGATGCAGATATGAGGTAGCCCTGTTCGGACAAACAATGTCTTGCCGAGACCAACGGCACTCCCACCACCAATCGACACAAAACAGTCGGCACCAACAGCTCTGGCATGTTCCAATGCTTTTTCAGTGATTTCCTTTGGGGTATGCATCGTGACCTCAGTGAACGAGCCGGCGATCTGGCCATTCAGAAGTTTGGTGGCATCGTCAACATAGAATGCCTTGGTAGGCGTTGTTAGGACGAGCGGTCTGGTGCAGCCAAGCCTGGCGAGCTCATCGGGGAGTTTAGAAAAGCTACCCTCCCCAAAAACCACCCTTTGATTGCTCTCGTTGTAGTTAAAGAGGCTCATCTCTCTGTGGGTTGAATGGGTACAAAGACTGAAAGAAATGATGGTAACGTAGTGTTAGTACCCAATCTTCAGCGACATTTACAGCAGAAGACTAAGAGCTGGTATTGAATGTCAGATTTGGCTCCGGAGGCTTTTTTATATAGTATTTATATGTCAGCAAGAGGCTTAAACGTAATAATTCGGACTGGATGCCGGCCCAAGTACCGCTTCTAGCGCAGCCGATTTAGGTGACCAAGCTATTACATACTGTACACAGTTTGAATGTCACGGCAATTCACTACCATGAATCAGCACTTAGTAATTTGAAGTTTTGTCCAGGCGAATAGTCAGAGGTCTCCTGAGTGCTTTCTGTGTGCGGTAACATAGCTGATTCACAATGCTGTTACTTATATAATAAGTTTAGCACATCTTTGAGCGGCCCTCCTTGTCTTTATTTCCATCTTGATGCTGATACTTAGATGGCTGTACTCCGTAATGGATCAAAGTTCAAGGATCTTCTAAATACTGTACTACTGGCGCCGCTAAAAAGCTCGGAACTACCCCCTAAAAATTGCCTCTATTCCGCGAATACAGGGTAGTGTGTTCCGATGTTAAAAAATCAGCATCAAATCAGAGTCACGTGGTGGCCACATAGACCCGCGAGCGGCCGTCTAGCAAGAGCGGGTAAGCAATATCCGACCTCAGTATTTGTAATGTCCTGTATAAATTGCCAAGGAGGGGAATAGCGTCAATTGCCTGGAGGTAGCGCTTTTGCCTGACACGGCGGGCGCTCAGTCGCGTCGTCGGAATGTCTTCAGAGATCACTCCGACTGCTGTTCCCGCAGCGGCTCGGACTCAGCCACAGGGATCACGAGAGGGCGAGCCTCTCACTAAGCAGCCCAGACGAAGAGCTTGCAACGAATGTAAGCAGCAAAAAGTATGAGAATCACTTGCTGTTCGTGTTTTGATGTCACAAGTTTCATATCTTGTTGCTGACTCTCATGTTTCACAGCTTCGATGTAACTTGGTTGCCAGTGATGCCGCCTCAAGCGCATGCTCTCGATGCCAGAGACTCAGTCTTTCATGCAAAGTAGACACCGACTTCCGAAGAACTCGGAAGAGAAGGCAGGTCTCCCCATGTTTGCCATGCATTAGCTGATCGAGGAGAAGGAAGCTGACATGAACTTTTCTTATTTTCAGGAAATCTTTTGAGCTGGAGAACGAAGTCAGAGAACTTAGACGCCAGTTAGCCACTCGTGAAGCTAGTAATACTGCGATTGAGTGGCCAATCCTAACTCCAGCTGCACCTTGTTAGTATATTAAGCTCTCTCCCTCTTGCAACTCACTCTCGATTCTCCCAATGCTATTGAAAACTAATTTGTTGTATGTTCTATAGCGGATGCTCGTGCTAGCGATGCAGCTCCATCATCAATATCTGGCGGGTCTGGCGCATCACCAGATCCAAAGGACAGCTCTCGCGTTCCAGGCCTGACTACGCAGCCTGTCATTGACCAACCACAGGCCCCGCGGAGATCTACCATCGCCATTCCGCGGGCTAGGAAACTATGCAATGTTGAACTCTCTGTCGAAGAGATTGATGAATTATATCTCATGTGAGAATAGTTGGGCTTCTTCTCAAGCCAGAACAAACTGACGGCAATAACGCAGCTATATTATGCACTACCATCCATATTTACCGTTTTTGGACCCCAGCACATCGTTGCATGAGTATTACGGATCGTCCGAGCTACTCTTCTGGTCCATCATTTCTGTCGCTGCCCGTCGACTCCAGAGTCATCCTACACTTCTGCCCAAGCTTGCGAGACACGTTACAGATCATCTATGGAAGACGCTTCGCTCCATTCCCTACTCCCTAAGGGTAGTACAAAGTCTAGTAATTCTCTGTACTTGGCCGTTCCCGACGAGTAGTAGCACTGCGGATCCAACATACATGCTAGCGGGCATGATGGTGCAGATGGGGACGCAAATGGGGCTGCATCGCGCGCTCAATGCAGAGGATTTTGTCAAAGTCCCTCTGCATCTCAGCGTATACGAATACTCAGAATGGATAAAAACATGGGAGGCCTGCAATATCGTCGCCCAAAGGTAGAAGCCCCCTGTTCCGAATTCTTGTATTTTTGTTGAAAGAAATTTACAAGTCGTGAATCTAACCTTGCGATAGTGTGAGCGTCGGATGTGGTCTTCCAGCAACAATACAGATGCACGATTGGTCCCTCACAGTTGCGCCCGAGTCAGCAACGTCATCGCCTCACGATATTGCTCTAAGATGGCATCTTCGAATCGAACAGTTTAGACACAGGGTATCTCAAGCGTTGACGTCTAATGCTCTTGATCCTGCTGGATTTATGTCGGCTCGTGAGCGGCTCTCTCTATACCGGCTTCTCAACGCATCCCTCGTGGACTTGGAGCGTGAAGCCATCAATATGACTCGTACTGCTTAGGCCCCCCCAATGCCACCTGGCCAAAGTGCTAACGGAAGCATAGCTATCACTCGCTACTATCTCGCCGCCGCCCGTCTTCATCTCCACTCATTCTACCTTTTTGATGAGTCCGATGTTGATGGATACTCCGACCGTATCGTTGTATTATATCAGACTGCATATTCACTGATAGAACAGTGCATAGAGATGGATAATCAGGAGAGCGGGTTCTTCCACCACTGCCCATTCTTCTGTTATCAGGTGTTTGTTTCTGCCGCATTCGTCATTCTCAAGGTGATGATGAATGGATATTTCGAGAAGTTATTGGATGTTGAAGCAGGCAAAAGGCTACTTGATGCTGCCATATCGGCACTTCGCAAAATGTCAGTTGCGAATAACGATCTTCCTGGCCGGCTGAGCGATGTGATCGGATTCTTCTGCACATTGCCCGATCCTCGTGTCATTAGTGGCGGCTCTGTTGATGATTTACGCTTGCGTGTTCGGAATCGTCTTAGCATGAGCATTGTTTATGACTCCCTTTGGGAATGGCGGAAACATTTTCAACCCCAAGGGGATCGCAATGAAAATTCCGAAGAAACACAAGATAAGTGGACAATCTCTGATAACAGGCCATTTTTACTAACGCCATATGCACAGCCTCTATTTAGTTCTGAGGACATGCAAGATGCTATGATGTTTGATCACCTAAGCAGCCTAGCAGATGGATTTAACATGGGGTGGCCAGCATGATAATTCAGTACTATACGCATACGATATTTTCACAGATATGGCCACTATTTGTCATAAAGCCTTGGCAAATGACTTGGTTTTAATACTCGCTTTTATTTTTTCAACCATGATCTATGGACGCAAACTTCTCAGAAATCAATCAGTGTTCATACTTTCTCATACAGCTGCCCTCCGGCTGCGGCATCCACTGCAGTCGCTTCTTTCAAGCCGACAATCGTGAACAGCTTCTTCGGAGTAAAAGTTGGGTCAATGTCTGTAACACCAGTCTCCTTAATTCGCTTATATGTGCTGCGTATAGCTTCATATGCTGGAGCAAGTGCTGCAAAAGGGTAGATGATGATTCTGAAACCCAACTCCCTTGCTTCGGCTACGGTCCAGGAGGGTGTAGCCCCATTCTCAACCATGTTCAGGAGTACTGGGGTTGGTGCGAGTCTTTGGCACACTTCCCTTGCCTCCTCTTTAGTGGTCAAGCCTTCAAGGAAGGCAACATCAGCGCCAGCAGCGACCGCAGCTTTCAACCGGCGGACAGCTTCTTCGAACCCGTCAGTCTGAAGTGCATCTGTTCGGGCGATGAGAACAATGTCAGACGCCAACTTGTCCCGAGCAGCGGCGGCGGCACTAATGCGCTGCTGAAAGACATCGACGCTAACAACTTCCTTCCCTCCGAGGTGGCCACAGCGCTTGGTCTGGATTTGATCCTCAATATGCAGACCAGCGACACCACTGCGGTGGTATTGCGCCACTGTGCGGGCAACCATATTTGGCCCGCCGTAGCCCGTGTCAGCGTCAGCAATGAGAGGGATGCGGGGGTCCAGATTTGCAATCATTTCAGCATGTTCTCTCATGTCATTGAGAGAAGCAAAGCCCAAGTCTGGCTGACCGAGCTTTGAAGCACATGTTCCAGCGCCGGTCTATGCAGAGCATTAGCGCAATACGGAGTACTCAAGCCTCGCATTTCTATCAGCGGCAGGACACGGGCTGGGGGGATTTACCATGTAGAGGCCATCAAAGCCAACTTCTAGCGCAATTCTAGCACTGAAGCCATCATACACTCCTGGCATAACAATCAATTCATTGCTTTCAGTGAGCATCTTTCTGAGCCGGGTTGCTGCAGGGGTGGGGCTGGCGGCACGCCCATTGTGCCCGTTAGAAGTTCCATTTGTGTAAGTCATGATGAGGAAGAAGATGAAAGAGAAATGGCAAATTAAAGAAACCAAAGTGCTTGTGAGACTTGCTGTTGAGCCTTTCGGTTCAATTCTTCAAGTTGTAATATAGTTTTATATACCTCTAGAATTAAAGTGATCACCAGAATCAAGGCTCTCCATTGAGGAGCAATCGCTGGCCGTGCGGAGAGCCGATCGGCGTTTCTTCTCCGATCGGTCAGCCAACAACGCCGATCGGCGAGTCGACTGCTATGTTCCAGGCAAATATTTGCCCCCTATTTGCTGCCAAGCGCTAGACCCCGGATTCCTCTCTATTTTAGGCTTGGGAAACTTTAATTGCTGGGGTAAATCTCTGGGGTCCCCGCGTGGGTTGCATTGCCGGTCCGGGTTCGATTATGCACTCCTGCTCTCCAGCTTATCGTGTAAGACGGAAAGTATATATTTCCAGCGATGCATCAGCTGCTTCTCGCTTGTTTTCTGACGAGCTCTCCTGGTTTCGGCGCATTCCTTAAACTATCATTCATGCTTCCAATGCACGTCCTTTGAAATATCTCACCAAATGCACTCGCCCTAGAGACTCAATCATGACGACTGATACCGCCCCAAAGAGTGACCTAGCTGTTCCTGCAAAGGAGAATACATCCGGTCATGAACACTTGGAGATGATGCCTGATATCAACACGGAGAAGGGTGAGCTTGCCGAGGAAGAACTTCTCGATACACCAGAATGGCGAGCCAAGGAAAGGAAGTTGGTCCGTAAGCTCGACATGACTCTGCTGCCTGTAGTATGGGTATTATACCTATTTAACTACTTGGACCGAAACAACATTTCGTATGACCCTTATATGAATCGGGCTTGTGCCTTTTCATACTAACCTGAACCTTAGCCAAGCCAAACTGAATTCCTTTGAGAAGGACCTCGGGTTACGCGATGACGATTTCAATACTGCTGTCTCTATCCTCAATGTTGGGTCAGTTGCTCCATAGGAGGCTTGCTACTTTAGCTATCATGGCTAACTAAGACATAGATATATGCTGGCTCAGCTACCATCCAACATGCTCATCACTCGTGTTAGACCTAGTATTTATCTACCCACCTGTGTTGCTGTGTGGTCATGTGTATCAGCTGCGACAGCAGGTGTAAAGAGCTACGGGGGTCTTATTGCGGTTCGCTTCTTCCTCGGAATTGTAGAGGCTCCTTTCTTCCCAGGAGTAGGTCTCCCAAATATAACCCCATCAAGTGAGAATAAATATTCTGATATCTTCTTCCCGACAGGCATTTTACCTCCTGTCTTGCTGGTACACTAGAAAAGAGCTGGCCCTACGTACTGCAGTGTTGTATTCTGGTCTCGTTCTCGCAACCGCGTTTTCAGGCTTGATTGCAGCTGGCGTGTTCTCAGGTCTTGATGGGGCCAGAGGCATAGCGGGATGGCAGTGGCTCTTTATCATCGATGGCTCGGGCAGCTTCTTTGCTGCAATTATAGCCGTCTTCCTCCTACCCGATTATGTAGAATCCAAGACAGGCAGTGGCAAGTGGCTCTTCACCGAAGAGGAGCGAGAGCTGGCTGCGAAGAGAATGGCTCTGGATCGCGTATCGCTTCCTGAGGCCGACCACTCTGTCTGGTATGGCGTGAAATTAGCTGCCAAGGATACCCGAACTTGGATATTTGTAAGTGCTTTCAAACCGTACATGCGTTGCTTTCACTCACTGGTCTCTCCCTCTCTTAGGTACTTCTTCTTTGCTCGAACCACACTGCCTACGGTTTCAACTACTTCTTCCCTACCATTGTAAACGGCTTCCACCTGGGCTCGCAGACCATCACTCTCGTCCTTACAGCACCACCATATCTCTTTGGCGCAGCTGTCTCGTTTGCCGTCGCCTATTCTAGTGACCGCCACAACGAGAGAGGCTACCATATATCCGTCCCTATGGCTGTTGCCGCTGTAGGCTTTATCATCTCCACAGCAACGCTAAACATAGGAGCCCGCTACTTCGCGTCTTTCCTCTATTGTTCCGGCGCTTTCGCGGCCAATGCCATGGTATATTCATGGGCCGCCAGCACGTTGAACCAGACGCCCGAAAAACGCGCCGCGGCAACGGCCATCGTTAATCTACTTGCCCAGCTGGGCAACATTTGGAGTCCGTATTTTTTTCGTCCGGGTGATGCGCCACGATATACGCTCGCCATGATACTAATGATGGTATTTTCTTTCATTAGTATTGCGTGTTCTTCGTTGATGAAATTCTTGCTCCGAAGAGAGAACGCTAAATTACTGAGGGAGGCTGAGGTTTCTGGACAGAGGGTCACATTGTATACTCTGTAATTGGAGCTTGTATATCCAGTATTGTTGTTATAATGACATGCAGCGCATTCCTCTGTTGATATCGTAATCATGGCGTTTTAAGCATTCATTAACCAACTGGCTCATATTGTTTGGAGTACTGAGGCATAGCAAGTCCAGCAGGATAGCATATGGAACATCGGTGATGGCATGAGCTACTTTTGATAACCCAGGGTGGCTGACCACCAGATCCAAAATACAGCCCCAGTTCCAACATAAGCGCTCCTAATCGTTTGAATAAACACAAAGAGGCAAACACTGGGCGAAGACATATCCAAGTTACCCAACAGGATCACATATTTCCCTGGCTAATGAGCCTTAGCTTTCATATTCGTGTTCGAATATCCGTTGTAGTATCATGCCGTTCAATTGCAATAAAAACAGCAGCTAACCAAAGGCCGCGACTTCCCAATAAGTTAACCGCGCCTAAATTTGTCTGCGAAGGAGAGGTTTTGTCACTATTTCCATTTTTTCCAAGACGTACGCGATATTCCGTCGACTCCTGAATACTCCCAAGCCGAGACTGAAGGATATTCAGGTCATCGTGAACAAGATGCTTGAGCTGGATTCCATACTGTCCTCGAAGCATGGATACCGTATGGCCATGGCTTGTAGCTCGCCATCATTACAAAACTTCCTCCTTAAGTCGTATTTATGGAAGGGCTTCTAATCATATATACAGAGAGTTTATGCTTCTAGGTTAAAATTGTCTATCTTAATTGACTCCGTCTTTTATTTAGATTCCGATGCTGTGCTAAACGGGACACATGCTGCACTCAATAACGACTCTATTATAAACTGAATTTTATAACCTTACACTACTTCTACGAATACTAATTGTACATGTCAGACCAGAGGATGACCTAAACTCCAAACATCCTACCACTCCACGTGTCTCTCGATTTCCAGTTCCAGTTCGATGGACGTTGGAACCTTAGGAAGAGAGGGCGGAACTCTTCAAAGCCAATGGTCTCATCTGAATCCGAATCCGAATTCCAACCATTGTCTTCACCAATGGTCTCATTTGGATCCGAGTCCCAACCATCATCTCCAGATGAAGGCAACAAAAACACATAGGTGTTATGATCCCAGTTGTTGCACCACGCCTGATAATGGCGCCGGATAATATCATGATTCCAGTTCCAGTGTCCTCTGTCCAAGCCATGATACCCAGCATCAATATAAGACCCTGGATGATGTGTCGAGAAACCATTCCAGCGTGGAGAGTATCTCTTGGACCGCAGTTTGACAAGTAGCTGGCCTACCTGATGCCAGGCCACGCTATATATGATTCGTGTAAAATCCTGAGAGGTGGCAATAGTAAAGTTGAGATAATATTCGAGTGCCTTTCTCCAAGTCTGATGATGCGATTCCTGGGCAGTCCACTCGACAGAGATTGATTCATAATCCTCAAAATCTGGTGTCGGATACTCTTTGGCCCTTTTCATTTGCCCGTCGGCCATAAGCTGCTCGCTGTAAGCCCATATCGTAAGAAGCAGAGCTTTGAAGCCGTGGTATGTCTTCATTTTCCGGCCAGCAACAGTCAACGATGAAGTGAACGAAGTGCTTTTCTTCTTGGGGTCTCTATCGAACGTGACCCTAGCATTTTTCCAAGCCCAATGCATGGCAAATGGCGTCATAATCATTTCGTAAAAATACAAGAAACGGTCGCGTTTCTCAAGCTGTCGAACTTTGAACTTGGGGTCGTCGTATCGACGATACCAACGTCTGACATCGTTTTTACACACCCTGTCATAGCAAGGGCGGTTTTCCCAAAACGGTGTGTTTGGGCCACGGCCACTTCCTGCCCAAGGATCGCTGAAGTGCAAACGTAGCGACCGTTGTTGCTGAGCCCGTACAAGATCCAATACAGTGCAAACATCGAATAGCTTAGCACGTAGTGCCATGAAGGCACCCAAGTAATAGCCAGTCTTCGGGGCTTGGAAGTCAACAAGAATTTCCTGTGGACGGAGGTATTGGAGTGGCTTCGCCATAGGATCGTCAAGGCTATCGATTGTCCAGCTGGGTCCTTGGCTATGAGTCATTGTAACCGAGAACTTGAGCCAAGACCTAACCACGTCTGATTCCACAGTTATCACAAGACGTTTAATATCGAAGGCATGGCCACATTTGCAAGGTCTATTAAACGGGCACCGACAAGAAATGCCAATGCCGGGTATTAGTGACAAAACATCAGATCGGATGGTACGGCTGGTGCCGAGAAGAGACTGGTATCTCTCGTCTCGACCAACCAAAGCCCAGATCCTGCACCTGATCTCAGGAGGGAGATGCTCAATATTGCGACGCGGCTCCATGGTACGTAATGATAGACAGTATTAGATGTAAACACTTCAACTTGAACGTCAAAGAGAAACGAGAGAAGATTGGTTGTTGGTGCAGCTGGGAGAAAGGTCGAATGAATAGAGAGTGTTTGCTATGGCGAGAACTGTATGCGTTGTCACCACAATATATATATATATATACGACAATGACACTGAGGACGCCAACGCCACGGCGATGAATCTCAACCAATACCAACCTTAATACAACGCCTCATACTCAAATAAGAAAAAAGAAAAACTCAAACCAAAGTTTACTGGGATGCACGGCAAAAGCCGAGATTAAAAGTCTATTATTACATTTGGAGATAATTCGGTCTAATGGCTCCAATACCGTTGTTGGTAGAGGTCGGGGGATTATTGAGCCTAGAATCCCATGTCAGTTACTGAAAGGCAATAATTCTTTGACAATTTCTGTCTTTATTGGAGGCTTAGAGGGATCAAATATGAGATAGCAGAGATAAACCGTTACCATAGAAACATTACCCTCGTAGAGCTGTGGCACCGCAACTTAAAGGTAAATCACCGTTACTAGCGTTCCCCAACAACAGTTCAAATACACATTCACAAGTAGAAGTATAATACTATCAAGTAAGGTCACTCTGTTAGCCAGAGAAACTAAAGTTTGAGCGTGATTTGATATACAGGGCTATGGTAGGTGCGGCAATTGAGAAAGACATGTTTGATGGTTGCATCCAGTAGCCATGAGTAGCCATGAGTTTTATATAGAGATAATCAATTTCTCATTAAGGCGATTAACTGGTATACAGAGCAACACAAATACGAATGCACATCTATTACCTCATGTAAAATACTGCTTTGATCTGAAACTATCGCCGTTGCTCGCCTTCTAAGAAACGGCTCCCCCCGTGTTGTGCGCCACAACATGGAGATGTTCGACGTAGATTGGGAAATTTTGCAGTCAAAAGCGGCATTTTTATCTACCTATCTAGTGGCAACACAATTTTTTAACTTTCCTATTAAAACTCTACTACTTTGAATGTAAACACGTTCTATAGCGTCTATCTACTCGAGGTCAACATGGAAGGATGCTCCGACTTCCTGCCAAAGTTTTAGGAATCCCAGTTCTCTTATTGTAACAATAGAAAATTAAATACAGTGAAGCGGATTTCATAGAAGTCAACACAATAGACCTCTTCGCCCAAGTTGGGGATAAACTTGGGGCCGACCTTGAACTGAGAGCTTCCCAGCGATGGTGCAATCAGACGGCGAAATAAGTAATTCTGATTGATTAATCATAGCCACGCCTAGTAAAGTAGGTATTATTTTGCATCTACATGTCTGTAAAAAGGAAATTTCTTGTTGCTGCAAGACCAATCGGCTGAGGGCTGGGTACGAAATCTACCGTCAAATACAGAGCACACAAAAATCTACGAGGCTTAGATGACCCAAGAGCATATGGAGCTTGACATTACCCATGTGCTCATGCTCATACATTCGGTAGATAAGAGTTGAGTTGTTAAATATTTTTTGTTATTTTTTTTTAATACCAATTGATCTTTAATGCCATCATTATCCCCCCTCAACCGAGTGTGGGAATGTCTTTGATCATTCTTCTGACAGGCGTCCTAGTCCCGTCTCGTAGTTTCATGTCCGTTTTGGTTAAAATCTTCTTCAAGTTACCCACTCCCATCCTTATGGGCCTTAGTTCCAGATACGACAGACTCCAGTATACGTTAAACCCAAACCATGACATGATTTGATCTCTCCTTCGAGAGATACATCCTTTTATTAGAAGACAAAACGCTTGTTATCCGCCGTGACCTTGAACCGAATACCCTTGCTGGATGGATCCTGCGCTCCTGTGAGACAATCGCGGACGAACTTGACGTCACGATCCCAGGTAGTTTCAAACAGCTCGAATTCGAATCGGGTGGCAATGGTGGCAGTGATCATGTGCATTTCATCATAAGCAAATCTGAGATGCAATGTCAGTAAGGCTCTGAATGAATATGAACTCATATATAACTTACTCCATGCCGATGCAATTACGAGTTCCCTTGCTAAAGGGGACAAAGGCCTTGTTCTGATCGTCGGTTGCTTCAAACCAGCGTTCAGGCTTGAAGGACATGGCATCTGGATAAACCTCTTCGCTGTGGAGACAGTCTGCTTGGCTCATGCTCACGGGTGTCTAGATTTGTGTTAGCTATTGAAGACACAGAGTTATTGGTTGAAACTTACACCTGCCGGAATCACCCAGTTGCCATACTTCATGGGCTCGTGGGCGACTAGTGGGAAGCGGCTAGTGACAATAGCACGAATGCGAAGGGATTCACGGACAACGGCACGCTGGAA
Source organism: Trichoderma brevicompactum (assembly GCA_003012085.1). Classification (NCBI taxonomy): domain Eukaryota; kingdom Fungi; phylum Ascomycota; class Sordariomycetes; order Hypocreales; family Hypocreaceae; genus Trichoderma; species Trichoderma brevicompactum. Next base: position 77,598 of record PXNZ01000296.1, on the reverse strand, counting down.
TAATATTAGCAAAAATTCCGCTTCAGTCAGTGATGGGTAGTGAGAAATATCGACGTACCAACCAGGGAAGACGCTCAAGGACTCTGACATCGGGAAGCTCGCTAGAGCCATTAGCTTCGTTATTGATTTCCTCCTTGAGCTTCTCCTTGACATCAGGATGAGTAGCAAGCTGATACAACATCATAGCCAGAGCCTGTGAAGTGGTATCTGAGCCGGCAAACAGCATGATCAGACCTTCCTGCCTGAGGCGCTCATGTGTCTTCTCGATAGGGGGAAGGTTGCTCTGGTCAACAGCGTGGAGAATGGTCTTGGGCTTGAGGCGTTTCTCGGAGTCTTTCTGGTTGAAGCCATCTTTTCCAATGGACTTGGCCACGAAATATTCATCGACGATCTTGGACATGAGCTAGGTTTCAAGGTATTCATGTCAGCACGTTTTAAAGAGGTGCAAATGAAGCAATAGAATGCTGACTGACCTTGTGGTTATCGAACAAGCCACCAATTTCAGGCTTGAGCCAGACGAGGAAATCTTGGATGAACTTGGGGCCACTCAACATCATGCCGGGAATCCATGGGAATTGCTTAGTCAGAGGTGACGCCGACACGCTAACCTCGAGTGAGTGCTTCCATTCAGCAGACTTCTTCATATCCTTCAGGTAACCACTCTGAGTGTCGAACAGGTAACGGTAGGTAGCATCAGTGGCGAATCCGAGGAAGAGAGCATGCGCTTCCACGGCGTCACCGGTCTCGAGACTTCCCTCAAGAACGGCGGTCATATCCTTGAGGAGTTCCAGGAACATGGGTCGAGCGTTGTTGATGGCCTGCTTTGAGAACATTTTGATGTTGGCGCCTCGTCGCTGTCGGTGCAGATCATGGTCCACTGTGCCCTGGGCTAAAATATTTGCGTTAACATTGACACTGCACGCTAAATGATGCGAGTTACTTACAGCACTGATTTAGGCCAATGGCCTTGGCAGATGGAGGATACTTGTCTCGCTTGTGCGTGCTGGGGGTGTAGAGGGTTTCCAGAAAGTGGTGATCACGAACGTGGATCTCATGAGGGTTAATGCGAACAATGGGACCTGTTGAAATTCAGCCATGGGTCAATAGGCATGAATAATTCATCGATGGCAAGGCTGCTTACCATAAACATCATGCATTCTCTCCATTTCCTTGAAGAACTGGCCTCCGGGAGCCTTCATAATGTCAAAATAGAATTCGTACCATTTTGTCGCAGCGGCAAGCTTCGGCCCGGGAAACCTGGCTAGGGGATGGAAGTATAGACGGTAGATGACCAGAGTGATTCCGTAGATAATGGGAGTGAGAAGAAATGCCACAACCAGCTGCGGCGAAGAAACCTCCCGGAGCCGGTCCTGGATCTCTGGAAGCTTTGCAGCTATAAAGAGCTCATCGAGAAAGCTCTGCGTGCCCGACATTGTGTCAAGTCACAACTACCAGATCTATCACACTATTTGGCGTCTGCTGCTAGCAACAGCATGTCCGTGACTGAGCGGATCTGCTGCCCTTAAATATCCAGCAGTCTCTACTCGGATCATACGAGTATAGTTATCAAAGACGGCTTGACTTTGCCCTATTTGGAACATACTGATTACTTTTACAAGTAAGAATTCGGTCGAACAGACGAGAGTCAGCCACTGAAAACCAAGTCGCAAATACCAATCCTGGCTGGTTTCTATGATTCTCGCTTGATCGATTAGCTGGGCAGCCGGAATCCCCACTTCTTTGTGACGCATGATGCAGCGAGACAACAAATGATGAACGATGATCGATGATAATACGACGTAAACAGCGGTAGGAAGTGGGTGACAAAAATAATAGACATTGCGACTGCATCGCGCTAGTGAGTGCATATCCATCTTTAACGTCAGCCATCAGATGGCAGAGAAAAACAACATCGCTTTGCCAATCTCTACTATATGTTTTCTCATACTTCCAGGCTGTCTGAGGCCAATCCTTCAACAGTCTCCAGGTTTAATACATCGCGATGCTGCTGGCCACCCAGGTTGTTGTCGCCGCTTTTTTTGTCATCGACCCTTGTAGATTCACGGTACCTGGAGCAAGTACCGGCGTAGCGATAAACGATGAACCAGAATGAGCATCAAAGATCCCGACCTGGCAGGCCTGAAATCTCGTTGGCTTACGTCCTGCAGCTAGCGCGTGAGGGCGCAGCGATCGCCAACTTTAACTCGCCGGAGAGACTTTACCGTCATCTTTGCATGCCCTATTCCGTATTGTCTGTTTTGCTTCCTTTGTGAACATCATTCGACTGAGGCTTGATGCTCAGACCATTTTCTATCTATCACAAAATGACAAGCTCGCAACGGACCGCGCAAGACACGTGGGTCGATTTTCGTTAGCAAGATAGTAGTATAAACTGAGACATACAGACGGGCCATCCTATTTTGGCTTACCGAGGCCCGTGCGTTAAGGATTTGCGTTTCCTTTTGAGACTGTCTGGGTCATGAAAAGAAGATAATTGGGTAACAGGTATCGCTAGAGCAAGGACCACTGCTTTATAAATCCCCGGACGTTGAATTTTGGGTCATCTACCGGTGGAGCCTAGAAAGCTTCAGTCAGCTAGCTGCTACTTTATAAATCGCCAAACCATGGGGCCTGACAAGCTTCTGCTAGCTGACGGCTCACCTTTTCTTCCCGAATCTATGCGGAGCTTCTAAATAGACCATGTGGACCTGAGGAACAATTCCGATGATCACCTAGTGCGTAAATAAATCGGAACGATATAGACGGTTGTGCATAAAACGCAACGCGAGGCTTCGTCAGAATCTCTTATGCAGGGTATGTACGATGTAGCCGAAGTTGCATGTCGTGTTTTGGTACCAACATGTACCATGACAGGGTCACCTGACACGGCTCATACAGATAAATAAATCGCACTTCACCTTCTCCTCTCGGTATTCCAGACATCATCTCACTACGTCGAATGTCATTTAGGACTTGATGCTTCACAATTCCCATAGCCACATCAATCTTGCGTTGTACCAAGTCTATTACCGTCGTAATAACTCTATCCTCTATTTTCTATACCCCAGTTCGAAGCCATAGTCTATCGACAATCCCGAACGCAAACCCGATGACCGCAGAGAGTCGACCCGATATTCTATCCGAGTTTTACCGCCGTTTCCGTTCCTTTGAAATGTCTATTCCCTCCGAGCCAATAAAAATCTACGTGTGAATCATTGCGCCCACTTGAGAGCTCCTGGCGCCGATTCGTCAGCCACCACGTACTTGCACTTTGTGAAGTTGGTCCAGAGCTGTCCAATGAAGGATCGCTCGTCGCGATAGTATAAATCGCCGAGCACGGGCTTAATTGCCTCGGTTGCCTCTCCAGCATAGTAAAATGGAATGCGTCTAAAGAACGGAAACAGTTAGTGCCTTGCAGCCGGCGTTGGGGGTTTGATCGCTGACTTACGGGAAAAGGTGGTGAACAACGTGATGTTCGATGATGCAGTGGAAGAGGTGGCGGCCAACAAAGCCGAACTCTCTGTCCACAGTTGCCAGAGCGCCCTTGACAAAGGTCCAGTTCTCAGCCTCATAGTGCGGCACCTCCATGTGGGTGTGGTGCAAGTAGGTGATGGCAACTAAGATGATGGTCTCTCGTTAGCTTCACTGTTCCACGTCAAATCTGTCGTCACAATTGGGTCAAAAACGTACTCAGCCAGTGGTGGACCCAGAAGTAGGGCTGGGCGTATGCCAACAAGACGGTGCTGGTTCCGACCACTCCAGAGAGCTTGTACAAGGCAAAGAGCGTCATGCAGAGGCCGATGTCGGACAAGGCGATCCAAGGTGCTTCACTCTTACGGAACACGGCGCTGTTTGGCGAGAAGTGGCTCTTGCCAAGGATGGTGGATGCGGGCTTCTGAAGGCTGCCAGTGCCAGCAGAAATGTTGAAAGTAAGGTAAACCTGCCATGCGAAAAGCTGGTGAGAGAGCAGGGCGATCAGCTGGTAAACGGGGGTGTCCTCAAGCATCTCAAAGGCAGCCAACGCGCGGTTGAGATAGTCAGACTTGGTTCTCGGCACAAAAGCCATGTCCTTCTCCATGTGGCCAGTGTACATGTGGTGGCGGTGATGAGAGAACTTCCAGGAATAGTACGGGACCAGCAGACTGGAGTGGGCAAAGAAGCCCACAACGTGGTTCAACAAAGAGTGCTTGGAGAAGGCGCCGTGTCCAGCCTCGTGGCCCAGGATCCAGAGACCGGTGCAGACCAGGCCCTGAACGAAGCCATAGACAATCCAGGCCAGGGTCCTGAGGGTGGAATCAGGAATGGTGGGAATGTAGGTAATGGCGGCCCATCCAAGAGCACCAATCATGACCACATCGCGCACCAAGTAGGCCATGGAGATGGCCACGGATGGCTCAAAGCAGTGCTTAGGGATGGCGGCCCGAATCGTATTGATATCGGGGAACCGACTGTCATCCTCTGGCAGCTTGCTAAAACCTGGAGTCAGCAAAACATGGTGAGATTTTTTTTTTCTGGGTCTTGACGAGGCTACTGACATTGACGCCACTGCGCCTCTCTTGGTTACTGTCGTGGTAGTGGCCATCGTAAAGGTTTAGCCAGCAACTCAATGTGTGAAAACTGAGATGCCTGATGCTTATTGAAGGAGGCCGTGTTGTTTCTTTTTAAATCCACCCAGTGCCCAGCTTAAGGCAGAAAGAAGGGAAAAGGGAGATCCATAGTCAGGCACGGCATCAAATTTTCCACTCTCCTTAGCACTTGATCCATATTTTGTGTGGTCTCCTTATCTGGCTATCTGCGCTGGCGGCGATAACAAACGTGACTCGCGCTCTAGCGGTGGCTTCGCTGGCGCCCGGCGGTACTGTGTGCTAAGAAGCTGCCACTTGCTCGCGCCCAGACCGCTTAGAACTCATGCCAAAGTGAGCTAATAATATCCAGAAATGAGATGAAGCGAGCTCGTTGTCCTTTACCGCCAAAGAGCAGGGGTCTATGGTTGGCCAACAAAGGAGCCTCAATTGCCAAGATCAACAACCCAGAGCCCGCTAAAGCTGCACGTGCCAATGGCCTAGGCAGTTTGGGGCGTTTTAGGGGACTATTGTCTTGGGGACCAAAAGGGACCAAGGGGCGCTACACGTATTGATTGACCTATCAAACAGTTTCAAAACGACGGCGTGGGGTTTCTTCTAAGGACCCCTGGCTTTAGTCCGCTTTCGGCTTGGACCCTTTTAGGGCTTTCAATGGGGCGATTTGCACTTTTTTCAACATGTGACAATTGTAGATATAATGCAAAACTATCCATCATTCTACCACATACGACCATAGGTAGTGGAGAATTCGGGGTCCCGTCTGCTCCCCCATAGACAAGCCACTAACCGGCAGATTAGTAGTCAGGTGGGTGACCACTGGCGAACACCGGCTGTTGTATGTTTTTTTGCGCTTTTTTGCTGTATACTACTTGGAACTGTAGTTGGGATACGTAGCACTCACTCTGGTAACAAACAAAGCACACATGATCACATCCCATGTATAGCGTGAGCCTGTGTCGAGCTGGCTCAGAATGCCTCTTCATCTGCCGGATTTCTGTTGTCAGAGGACAATAGACTGCAGACGCTATTGAAGTGCCACCCCGAAAATACAATAAACACAAAAGGTGGAGGGTCACCATTCAGACCATAGCTACCCAGTCGGGCTATTTATCACCCGATCAGAATATAGACATGTCAAACCCTCGGTTTGAGATGACAACTTTTATCTTTATATGAAAATTCTATATATGCTTTATTCACAGTCCGTATCAGTAGGACGGGGATGCTCCTATTGCCAACATCCTTCAGGAGCTGATAAGACGTGGTAAAGCAGAAGACAAAACATCAGCGAGAAGCCAACATTCACTGAAAGCAGGACATATCAGATAATATAATGGATTTCCTGACTAGCATATATTTACAAGAAATGGCAAAAATATAAACATACAACAGCCGGTGTTCGCCAGTGGTCACCCACCTGACTACTAATCTGCCTCTCATTGGCTTGACTCTGGGAGAGCGGACGGGATCCCGTATATTCCAATGGATATGGTCGTATGTGACAGTGTTTGAAGGCAAAGAGGCCTATATGCGAAGATTCCATAAACGTTTAGAGAATAGTAACCATATAGATACAAAGATAGAAGCCAAGTCTCTTCAGGATAGCCAGCCATTGGGGCACAGCTATTAAGTTGACTGTGAACCACCCAATATTCCCAAAATGGGAAGCTACTTTTTAGCTCGATGTCGGCATCCTAGAGATTTTGTCAGAAGGGTTTTTTCTTAAAGCTGGTACTTCATTACTTATCTGCTATCTGGAAATTTACAGCCATTATATATACTTTTGAATCATCAAAAAAAAAACCCCCCGTTGAAAGAAGGCGTCCGACGTCATATGTTCGCTGTTGTTTTAGTTTTACTCAACACTGCTCACAGCCATATCGAAAAGCGGCGATTGGGACTATGGTTGAAGGGAAAGTGTCTGTTGTTGTCAGGTGATTAGAAGCATCATAGCCCCTAGGAACCTTGTAGCCGCCAGGCTGGGATATTTGTATAAAGAACAAAGGTATCCCCTCATATCTCAAAGAAGGATAGAGATAAATACAGTCATTGTGCGTTACTTAGCTGTGAAAGAGCAGCTAGCTAGTAGCCCTTTCTCATCTTGTGACTCTTCACCATTCCTAATCTACCCGTTGTCCGACAGTGATACATATGATGACACAACAAACCGGGGTGGATGGCCTGAGGCCTAACATTTATGTCAGCAGCTCACATTGGGTAATAAATTAGGCATATATTGAGGAATTAATTAATCGTAATGCTGTTAAAGTTGTATTGTATCAATGACCGCGCCATAATATGGTACGCTTTTCCACCAGCGGCGGCAATAATCTCAGGGGCAGAAGCCACTATCTATGGAAAAACTTCGTGTTTATCTGACCAGAGTTCTAAATTTTTAGACCTGATTCAAATTTTAGCGATAATAAAGTAGTTTCCATTAGCTCGTTTAATATCGAATACTGATTGTGATACCCTGGACATTTTCAACAGATTTTAATTCTTCGATTTCTAGTTTATGGTTTCCCTTTCCCTTTTCTCAAATTAGCAAGCCTATGACACTTACATATTGTTCATACTTCAGCTTTGAGAAGAATGTCTGTCTCTCTTCATTTTTCTCATATGTCCTATATAAATACGCAATATAGAAAACTGAACGTTGAATGTCCACTGAATAGTAAGCAACATCAAGCTTATTTAATCTTGATTTGTTAGGCGTCTTTTTCTAAATTCGGTCAAATCAGATGACTATACTAAATAAACTAATTCTGACCCGAGAGGTGGACCTTGATTGACCTAATTTTATGCTCAACAAGCATCAAAAATTGAGTTATTATAACCCACGCCGTTTATTAATCGGGAGAGCATTTCCTTACTTGAAACTTGCCTTTTAGGGTCATAAACGAGTGAATGCTTTTATTTGTCTTACCTTTTATGTAATGGGTATTGTAAATTCAACTAGCGAATTGGGCTTAACTTTATATCCTACTTAGCCTGCGTTATGGTAGCATAGCATTGTAGAATAAGCTGACAGTAGTTGAACTCTTAGACCACATAGCGATATAAACTTAGGCCAACACGTCAACCTCGGCCAACTAAGCTGACGCAGACAAATTATATAACACAAGGTCTTATGGAGTATATATATTTGCTACTACTAGTCTTAGGTGTTCGATATGATGCAATGTAGTGGCTTGCTATAGTGCTTATTATAATGCTTTCTGATGCATCGTAATTATTTTGCGAGAGATATATACGGTCATTCTCAAATGATCACAAAATCGCAAAATGAGAAACGAGTATGGGTGTTCATGCCACCCTTTCACAGCATATAGCTAACATATATAACGCCGTCTATAACACCACTTTGTCTCGCAGGACATGTTTCCAAAGCTAATCATTCATTTGTGACAATCTCAACATTATTTATCATCTTACATCATTGGAATTTTACAAAGTCTCAGCTGTAATATGGCTCAATACGATTCGATTGGGACTCAATACGATATTATTAAGACGACGTCCTTTAACAAACTTGAGCGATTTAATTTTCGCAAACATGTCGAGCCATTTCTCCAATCTCCCGGTATCAAGGTCCTTGATCTAGCTTGTGGAACAGGCTTCTACTCTAATCTGCTCCTTCAATGGGGAGCCGGTTTTCTCGTTGGCATGGACATATCATCCGCGATGGTAGATGCTGCCAAAGTTAGAATAAGCAAAACTTCATATAAGGACCAAGCGCAGTTTGTGCAAGGCGATGGGCTCATCCCGCAACCGTATAGCAGTACTGGCACCGAGAGTTTTGACATTGTGACTGGGGCTTGGTTTCTTAACTACGCGAGTAGCTCCGATCAGATGGTATCCATGTTTCAAACTATATCTATGAATCTGAAACCTAGCGGAGTTTTCGTTGGTATTTGTCCGCATCCTACGAATGATTTGGAACCTTTCGCCCATGGTGCAAATAACAGTGCGTGGGCGAAAACAGGCGTTCATTACAAGTATGGACTGGAGCTCCCTAGAGGCGTTGGCTATAAACTCCGGGTTTTTGGCTCTTCTTCAGCCAGCTCTAGTCCCTCGAATGACAGTGTTGAATTCGAGTGCTATCATTTGAAAAGGAGCATTTATGAAGAAGCTGCCCGTCTCGGCGGCATGAAGGGCAAGATAGAGTGGCAGACATGCACATTTCTTGATCAAGAGTGGCGGAAGGAGGTGGGCTTGGAGGGTGATGATGATGGGTGGCACAGTCTGCAAGAATATCCACTCTTGAGTATTTTTCTTGTTTGGAAAGAATAGCCTACCTTGGGAGATGGGTTACATAAGGCGGATTAGAGAAGAGTTGCGGCAAGTGTCAATTTAAACAGTCGAAACAGCGTAGTGAGAAGAGCGTTGATATATAAAATTGAATAGTAAATATTCTCCTCATCCGGTGCACATATTTCATGAATGACTGGACGGAGTGGTTGATGTTAGACTTGCAGAGGACATTGGCCTTATTTACAATACATTATGCGACCGAAATAGCCCGGCTAATTGTAATTTCGTACTGTTTGTGAAGTAATCCTTGATAGAAGAAATAACTCGCAATTTTAGTCATTGCATGGATCGAGAATGTATGAGACTCATGTCGGTGTACACGATACCCAAAAGACAAAGACGGGACAGTGATAGCAGCTAATGATACGGTTGGCACTTGCGGGTAGAGCTCCCAGCAAAGATGATATATCTGTGGTTTCCTTGATAATATGTACTCGTTAAGACAAAATCCTCCTCAAATAGACACAACTTTGAAGAGATTCTCCTTTCAATTTTTCTAGCAGCTACATCTGCCCATAATGCCTAGAGGGGCAGATAGAATGCAGAAACAACCAGCGCCGCACGCCTCGTTGTGGCCTATGACACAAGGAGATCCAGCAGCCCTGGCATCAAGTTCATCAGAGGCAGTTGGCATAGAAGCTGCTGAGCCAGCGAGAGTGGCAACAACAATGACGTTGAAGATGGATGTAAAACGCATGATGACGGACTCTAGAATTCTTTTAAGTTATTATTATTCAATTCGAATATGCTTTAATGATACTGACTTTTCAGTGATGTCGGTAAAAACTTGATGTTGAAAAAGATATCTTGTGCTTGGGAACTCAAATCTAAAGCTTGGATTCTATCTCAGCTTTATACATCGCGAGAGTGAGAGTCCTATTTTGCATCTCGTAAGGATTAGAATCATCAGCCCATGTTTCTAGACCGCCACCCTTGAATGTTGCCGTTCATCACGTAAGAAGCAAATCAATAGGGTACCATCCAATGGAGCATTACTTTGCATATGATACACTTAGTAAGATGCTTGGCATCTAGCACACCTAAATAAGTGAAAACTACTGGTGCTTACATCTACCTCCGCTTCGGACCCTCGGGCTGGCGTAGTATCGGCTGTATCAGAACCATGGAGTTATCTTACATGCAGTTGTCATTTCTGAGGTATAAACTAACCTATGTCGGATAGAACCGTAAGTAGTCAGTGCGGATCTGGTACCGAATGGGATCGCAGCAGGGATCTATCGTGGGGATTTTGTACCTTATTGCAGTTGTTTAAGATGCTTTAGGTTTGATCTTCTCTCTACAAAACGGCTTCCGCCAGCACTCCTAGCTGGTTCTGGCCCCTCCTCTGTCATATTTACAAGGCAATCTGACGTTAGAAATAGTCGCTCTTATCTTAATTCGACATGGCCCTGATGATGGACTAGTACTAAAGACAAGCGGATCGCACCTTTACTATAAACCCACAGCAAAAATTCAATTGAAGTGTCAGCATGTTTTGGCGACTGTCATATTTGAACCTTAGGCAACGTTGTTGAACCTAAGCGATAGAGACTAAAAGAGATCATAACTCATATTTCTTGATGTCGGAATATGATATAGACATTCACAAGTTAGCTAGTGAGCCCTTGCCGACTTTATTAATCATGCTTATCTGATGCCCACTTTTATAGCTCCCTGTAACAGTACTCTAGGGCATCCAGTACCCGCTCTCGCCGTGAGGTTATGGTCTCCCAAATCAGGCCGGAAGTACGTGATGCTATCGGAAACGAAATCGTTAACAGAAAAGGGCACTTCTGGCAGTAATTATAAATGGACGGTGAGATTTGAACTTAGTTTTGGGCTGCAGCGTGATGCACAAACAAGAAGCCCCCTTTTGCTCTCTTACAGTTAAGCTAACGAGAGGCAGACTACATAGCACGTCTTCAGGTGTTCGCAATATGCGTTTAGTTTATAAGGTGGACCAAAGAGCCATGTTCTCTAAACAGATGCTGAGTGAGTTCTTTAACCAAATTTGTTCGGACTACGCACTGCCGTGGCGATGGCTTGTTATAAATAATACACGTAAGGGTCAGGGGAAAGAATGAGGACAAGGTGCCAAACTCCTTATCCGATTGCAAGCTATTATACATCTTAGCTGCCATGACAAATAATCGACTACAATATAATTTGTTTCAGATCACAGGAAGTTCTCCATGATCTAACATCTCTAATCGCTCCTCATATTCTCATTACATTCATTTCGAACTCAATGGCAATCTGTTGTTGGCTGGTGTTACTTGGCCCATGTATGGTATGGCTGGAAGTCTTACATATTGAGCCGATACAGGGGTGAGGGTAACTAGAAAGTCAGTTGGTCCCTCTCTTTTCAGCAATTTTCCTCACGCAACAACCCCGCACCACCAAATTACATACACCGGATGGAGATGGACTTGTGAAACTACTGGGCAAACAACCCAGCTATTCGCCGTCAGCACAGCAGACCGGAAAGTAGGCCGATTAGTATAAGTAGACCGCGGATTGGTGCTACAGAGTGGAAGGCGTCCGGGTTGGCCTGTAGAGCGCCGTGAGCGCATCAGCGGCCTGGACTATTTGTGCTTGCTATCCATCGCTTGATCATGATATGAACTATCTAGGCGTTTTAAGCTGCTGATACCTGATTTGGACGCTCTTGATGCCTCAGAGAGTAGCCGCATCGGAGCAAGAGGAACTGACTGATACTGCACCTGCGGGGTAAGCAACCTGCAGCTCATTCTCCCAGCCTCTCTCAAGGCAGCCATAATGGTGAGTCCACTTCCATCTCTAATATTTTATCATCACTAATCGCTAATGGCCGTGCACAGTTTAAACGTTTTCGTCGAAGCAAGCCGCTGCCAAAAGATGAGGTCGACAGAAAGACGCGCGATGCCGTAATCCCGTCAGGGGCGACACCAAGCTTCATAGATGAAGACACACCAATCGAGAGTTTGACAACTTTCTCAGAGGCACAGAGCTCAACTATTCGTCCCCCAAACCATTCGGCAGCACCATCATCAACAGGTATAGGTCTTCACGTGCTCCATCAGCCCGAGTTTGCTTCTCTGGATATCATCTTTGTACATGGCCTCGGCGGCCACAGCCATAAGACATGGACAAAGGATCATGATCCGCTTCTCTTTTGGCCTAAATCATGGCTCCCTTTAGAGCCCGATATTGGCAAGGCTCGCATTATAACATTTGGCTATAATGCCAATTGGCGTGGAGAAGCGGGCATCTCTAACGTCACTGACTTCGCAAAGGAGCTTTTGTATGAGATGCGCTTCGCTAAAGACACCTCTGGAGAGGATATAGCTATTGGAGCGAATCCCATTATATTCGTCGTTCATAGCATGGGTGGCTTAGTAGTGAAAAAGGCCTATCTCTTTGGCCTTCACGACAGCAACTACAAGGATATTATTCGTTCCGTATCTGCCATCATCTTTCTGTCGACACCCCACCGTGGCACCCATTTAGCTGAAACCCTGAATCGAGTACTGGCGGTCTCCTTGCAATCTCCCAAACATTTCATCACTGATCTATACAAGAACTCTACCACCATTGAGGACCTAAATGAACAGTTTCGCCATTTGGCACCGAGACTATCCATATGGTCGTTCTACGAAACTCTGCCGACTTCTATCGGTTTCAAGAAACTCATAATCGTGGAGAAAGACTCATCTGTTTTAGGATACCCGGCCGAGATTTCCAAGCCTCTACATGCTGATCATCGTGGAGTTTGCAAATATTCTAGCCCAGTTGATCCCAATTATCTCAGTGTCAGAAACGCCCTCAAATCATTGGTTTCTACAATACGCTTCAAGGCCATTCAAGAAGCGGATGCAAGGGAGTCTCAGAGTATCCAAGAGTTGTTTCGCAACTGCCATACCTCTGAAGGAGATTATAAAAGACTTCGCCAAGACTGGGTGCCAGGTACCTGTGACTGGTTTTTTCAAGAGCCCGAAGTTGAATCCTGGATGAGGCCATCCGCCGAGTCGCGCATTCTCTGGTACAATGCCCCACCCGCAAGTGGAAAGTCTGTTCTCTCAGCTTTCATCATCAGCCACTTGAAGGATCTGGGTTTGCAATGCCAATATTTTCTGTTCAATTACTCGGATCAGCGTAAGCGTTCTGTCGCCGGTAGCCTAAAGGCCATAGCGTTGCAGCTCGCAAAAAGCCTCCCTGGTTTTAGAAAATCGATGAATGGAATATCTAGGGCGAGCTTAGGGTTTGAATCTGTGGACCCAATTCTGATATCGCGAACTATATTTGAGACGTTGTTGTTTGAGACCGACCATATCAATCCGCTGTACTGGGTTTTTGATGCATTGGATGAATCTGATATACCAATGTCTTTTCTGGAATGCCTTGAAGGGCTCTCAGATACAAAAGTCCCAATAAAGGTCTTAATTCTCAGCCGAAACACGAATGTTATCACCGCCGGGTTTGATAAGCTATCACAGACGACTGTCCACGTTGCTAGGATGGAACAGTTAGATCAACGGCACAGCAAACGGGATATCGAAATCCTGGTGGAACAAGAGATCAAACATCTTGGCGGGAGCGACCATTTTAGACAACAGTTGGCAAACAATATAATATCGCGATCCGAAGGAAACTTCCTCTGGACAAAATTGGTTCTTGAGGGGATTTCGAAGTGTCATACTGAAGAGAGCATCCAAGAGGCTATTGAACAGATACCTGGCAGTATGATATACTTATACGAACGGATGGAGAAATCTCTCTTAGACTCAACGCGACAATCCAACAAACCGCTAATTAGAACATTGCTGGAATGGACCATATGCGCCCAGAGACCTCTTAACTTACTAGAACTCTCACAAGCATTGCAGCCAAAGTTCTCAGGATTCTTCGACCTCAAGAAGACAATTCAAGGGTCATGTGGACAGTTTATAAATGTTGATAATAATAACAAAATCCAGATACTGCATCACAGTGCGCGAGAATATCTCACAAATACCCCAGATAGTCAGTTTTTGATATGTGTCCACGAAACGCACGAAAAGCTATTCGTTCGCACCTTAACTCAGCTTGAGGAGCCAAATCTTCGATGGCGGCTTATACAAAGTCAGCATATTCTTCAAGCCAGCGAGCCATTTGTCTTTTACGCAGCAGTCAGTTGGCCGTATCATCTTACCCAGAGTCGCCGTGCCTCAACAGAATCGTTAGACTGTCTCATCAGGTTCTTCCAGAGTCAAGCGGCACTAGACTGGATTCATGCGTTGGCGCTCCTTCAACGGCTAGAAGTCCTGGTCGAGGCGTCGAAAGCCTTATCATCGTTTGTTCATCAGTTTCAAGCACATGTGATATCAAGAAGCTCCACAGCACATGATCCATCAGGTCTTGCGCTGCTTAATGATTGGATTATTGATCTCGTCAAACTTGTCGGAAGATTTGGAGTTGCCGTCGAAACAGAACCAGGCGTGGTATACGACATCATTCCAGCATTTTGTCCGGATAAATCAGTACTCCATCGACAGTATTATGATCGAAGTTTATCTAAGATCAAGATTACAAGTGCTACAGACGTATTTTGGAACGATAGCTTGGGTCGTCTTGTACTCCCGGGTGAAGTTCAGGCTTGGCAGATTGCTTGCACTGGAAACCACCTCGCGGTGCTTGCCTTAACGGGCGTAGTCCATATGTGGGATTCTTCTAATTTTACAGAACTTGGCAAAGTTTCGCACGGTGAGCCCGTGACAGCAATGGCGTTGAGCAGTAGTGGCCTTAAGGTTGCCACATACGGGCTCAAGACCACCAAACTATGGTCAGTTGATGGAGGAAATCTGCTAGCGTCGACTGTAAATCCTCCTTATACGAAAGCCATTGCCATGAGTTTTGCTGAGAGCGACCGAAAACTACTGGTTGGTGGCGATGATAACATCGTAAGGCATATATCATGCGATGGTTTTGAACACGGCTGGCAGATACTGAACCGGGCTCTCCTCAATGAGGCAGGAAAAGTTTATGGTGTTATCGTCAATTCTCCTAACTGTTTATCCTTCAATGGCGACGGTTCATTAGTTGGCGCCTCGTACAGAGGAGCACCACTTTCTGTCTGGAGACTTGCAGATGGGCGATGCCTTAACAGGTGCAGAAGGGCAAAGAGTTTTCAAAGCAAATATGGTCAAGATTCGGCAAACTGGTTCGCAGTTGACAAGTTTACGTGGAATCCTATCACGAACCACATTCTTGGAATTTACCGAGATGGGTGTATCTTCAAGTGGCACCCTCTTACAGAGGAGAATGTGGAGGCTCGTGCTGTTGCAGATGGGATTGCTGCGAGTCCCAATGGCAAGGTTTTCGCGACTAGCAGTAGCAATGGCTCGGTCCGTGTATGGAGCTTTGCACGTTTTAGTATTATCTATGAGATTTCCTCTCAGGATCTTGTGACAGGGTTAGCATTTAGCCCTGGCAGTGATCGGTTTTATGATATCCGTGGTGGATCTATCAATGTCTGGGAATCAAGCGCTCTAACGCACTTTTCGGGGAGAGATGAGGGCGAGGAGAACGATGAGAGCAACAGAGACGAAGATCAATCTGATTTAGCGCTATTTGGAAATTCAGAGTCACAGTTCCATCATTTAGAGGGCATTACAGCTCTGGCCCCAGAACGCAGTGGTTCTTCTTATTGTGTGGGCCATGAAGATGGAACTGTCACTCTGTTTCAGAAAGGGAAGACTGAAGGAATTGACTTTGCGAAGTTTCACAACTTCCTCGATGTTACTCATATAGAATGGAATGTAGATGGAAATTATGTTGCGGTTGCGGATCTGACCGGCGACGTCCAAGTAAAGTCAATACATCGGAACGACAAGGGCCAAATAAGAACTTCTTCGCTACCTGCTCCGCAGATTGATCTTGATGGCGCCATCGAAGAAATTACTTTTAGCCTTGACAGTACATTTCTTTTTATATCGACAGCAAGAAAGATATTTGTTTGCTGTGTTGCAGACGGCGAAGCGCGCTGTTGTTCGGAGACTGAACTAGGTAACCTTCGCCGATGGCTGCCTCATCCTACGCAGTCAAATTTGATCCTTGCCTTCGGGCCTGTGGATGTTCTGACTTACAACTGGAGTGATCTTGAAATGGTTAGCTCCTCGGTTTATCACAAAGTGCAGCAACCGAACTTGAGCTCGCGGTCTTTGAAGAATAGAGTGGAGCCTCTGGTGGACGAGGTTGTCCAATTATCCTTCTCGGAAGAGGAGACTTACCCCGAATCAGCAGTTACAAAGGTTATTCTCACACATGATGCTAAACACGTTATGCTACATATAAAGGCAGTTTCTCGCAATAAGGACACTGGTCAGCAAACTTTAATCTTCCCAATAGCTGCATTGGAGACGGACACCACCCACAACAGTGGACTACCCTCGACCCTGGGCTATGTCCAAATCTCAACAAGCATATCTTCTCGGATAAAAGTCCCATTGGATATTTTGCCAGGATCAAGGCTAGTTTTCCTTGATAACGACGGCTGGCTCTGCACTTATTTACTTAGGTCGGCACCGCGCAGTGGCGTGGTGGAATCATACGATCGACACTATTTCCTGCCTCGAGACTGGGTTGGGGCTATCAGCTTTGACAGTAGTTCACTGGCCATGAATGGGACACTTTTTTGGCCTAGAAATGATAAAACTGTCTTAATCGAATACAATTTCAATGAGCCAAGGGTGAATTATCTGTATCAGCAATAATGGCTGCTTTCGAAGAATATTGCCAGAAGGATAACGTTGGTCGACTGCGACAGAGCAAAGTGAATAGGCATAGTATTACGCAATATTAGGGTCACAATTTAGTCAGACAGCTATAGGGAAGATAATCATGGAAGAGCCAACGTGCTGGCGCATCGGGATCGGAAGACGAGAACACGGGACTAGCCCAATCATCATCTCGGCACACTATCAACTCACTCTTGGACTAGTTGGTAGTATATTCCATTGGTTACAGCATTCAAGCAATCATAATTTTTTGTAACACAAGTTCCTCACTAATCGGTACCGTAACTCCCTCTCCTCTCACAACAGTATGAAATTTACAGACTCCCTTGACCGTCTTCATCCCTCTCTACTGGACTAAGCACAAACGGGACCCTAAGTCCTGGAAAACCGTAGCATACATCGCCTTTTCGAATCACTTTATGAGCCAGCCTGTGGTATCCCATCTAAGAATCGCCGGTTATGAACCGCCTACCTATTCCATCTTTGGTCTATCAAGGCAACTGCGTCACCACATACTAGGACACATCACGGTATATATCACAGCTGATCTACGGAGTACTCTTACAACATATTGCTTGTCCAATCGCAAGAGAAATGGCATGCAATGATGAATGAACAGGAAGGCAATCCAGCGCTTGCAACTCATGACAAGACCAATGTTCGAACTGACTTGGGTGGAACATTCTGTTATAGAAGTTGTGCCCCACTAAGTAGATACCGTACTAGGGAAAATAAGCTCTATTGAATGCGAAAACCAGGGTGGCCGAGTGGTCTAAGGCGATGGTTTTAAGTCATGTTAGTGCTTAACCACCATTATCGAGAGATGCCAGGGTTCGAACCCCTGTCCTGGTAAAATCTTTATTTTTATGCGACACGAGTAGAATACCAGTTTATATCAATTTTTTCCTTTTTATGACTGAATGCGACAGGGACTCTGCCCAGAATCCGTGGCGCAAATGCCACCACAGGTGTCGTGATGCTCACGACATGAAATCATGTTGGTATTCTCAGGGCCCCAGACTAGGTGGGTTGGCTTCTCTCTATCCATGTATAGGGATACATTAAATACATACATACTATCCAAGCCTCGCAAGCTGTATCATGAAGCATTGGTGGTCTATATCAATTAATTTCTTAGCCCGCAGCCAAGCGATGCATCATATCTATTACCTATATCACCTTTGTCACGAAGACGTCTCGGACGTGCTGCTGAATCAAGTGGTTCGGGTGACGTAGATTGCAACCGCAAAGCTCTTTTGATAGGGGCTAGATTTGAGGATTCTCTCCGTTCGCTCATGTTAAAGCTGGGGAACAATCAGAGCTACTCATGGATGTTCTTCAAAACTCCTTACGAACGATATCCGCGTGAATCTCATGGTGAAGCCTCATCATTCTTCAATTAATAGGTTGGTGTTCGTTGCTGTCATTCAATAACAATCTATAAGACCCTTATAAGTCGCCACTGTGCATTCGGCCATCCGTCATGGTAAACGTCGACTTCTTCGAGTGTCTAAGGCAGCAGAGGAATAACACACCTTAAGATCACCACCTTTGTTAGAAAATCCCCTTTCCTGCTAATCTAGAGTCTGTAATACTAATATTGACATCCCCGCTAAATAAATATCGACGCATAAATTTTTCATAGGCATAATTCAATTTGAAAGATTGTTGATTTGGACACCAAGATGGCTGACCTCTATGACTTCTTGGAGTACCAGAAGCGCCATGGCAAAAAGATGCCATCAAGAGGACGACGCCAGTGAACAAAGGTATTTCATTGAAGTCTTTCTCGCAATGCCTTCATTAAACAGACGTGCTCAAAAGGTTGGTGATATAACTACCTGCGTATGGGAGACACAGAATGTCTTGGAGCGTGCGTATCCAGAAATGAAATATGGAGTATTTCTTGTACATCTTATTCCTTTCTCGAGTGTACCAGTAGAATTTACCAAGTCCATGAATTTTTTTTCGGGCTGGAGATACCTGAAACTTGCTAACTCCGGGCCACCTGCAGGTCCGGATTCGGCGCCTACAAGCAGGATTGTGGGCAATATCGCTGAACATCCTTTACGGCCTGGTCTGCACCAATCACTTCGCCAATGAATGAGAGGTATCCATATGTCGAAACAAATAGGATCGCAATGCTCATCTCCTATTGAGGAGGCATAGAGCGAGGCACAGAGCGAGGCACCATCTGTTTATAAATAGACGGCACAAGGGCGCTAGCCAATTACAGAGTTGTCAGCCATATATGCGCATACTATCATGTTGTAACAAAGATAACCTAACGAGGCTGTGTATATGTCTGCCTAAGTAGTCTCTGGAGGATCAGCTCAGGGTAGCATCTTCTCTAGAACGCAGCGCAACTCAAGAATCATAATAAGCACGGCTTTTCTCTTAGCCAAGTGAGGGAGAAATTAACAAACGCTCGCAAACACAGTTTGCATCTTTCGAAATGTCTACCCAGAAGGCAAGCGATGTTGACAGCTTCTCATTGCTCTATCAGCAACTCCCACTGAGGAACTTGGAGATCCGTTTATTGAGATTAGAGTCGGCCGTGGGGTCATCAACAGAGATTCGCGCCTCACTCAGGAAATACAGTCTTCTGGATATCAACAATGGCGGCACATCTTACAATGCACTGTCTTACACTTGGGGGGAAGCTTTGGTGACAAAGGACATTATTATCAATGGAGTCAAGTTCCCCGTTACAGCTAACCTGTATGCATTCCTGGAAAATCAACAAAAGGAAGGTGAGGACGTCGACCTATGGATAGACGCAATATGCATCAACCAAAACGATCTTTTGGAGAAGAACCACCAGATTCCAATGATGAACGTAATTTACGCTGCAGCCAAGGCGCTGATCATTTGGCTTGGACAGCCCTCTTCCGATAGTGACCTGGCGCTGGAATGGATTCTCTATCTGGGCAAAAGCTCTCCATACGACAAGATGCCCAATATTCCCAATGACGCTTGGCAAGCTATGCAAAGCTTACTCGAGCGTCCTTGGTGGAAACGCATCTGGATAGTTCAGGAGCTTGCCACTGGCGCAATGAGTACAAAGCTCGACAAAGTTCATATCCACTGCGGCCGCCATCGTCTTTCTTGGATAAATGTAGTAGTTGCTGCCGCTCGCATGAAAGCGTACCAAGACGACAAAAGACAAGCTTTTCCAACCATCACAGAGATTCTAGAGCTTGACAGTTTGCGTGACAGTGCGGCGAATTACCTTTTAAACCAGCCGAAGCCCAAGGCTTTATTCGATTTGATATGTCGGTATCGACACTTTCTCGCCACGAATAGGCGTGACAAGATATATGCAATCTGGAATATGTTTGCAATGGCACCATCAAGCCGGCTCAAAACAAGATATGACCTGTCGGTGGAAGAGGTATACGTCGATTTCGCTGCCGAGTTGCTGTCAGGAGAGCCTGGGCTGGAGGTTCTCCGTCAATGCGGAAATGGCAGTCCGGACATACCGTCTTGGGTTCCTGATTGGTCTGCTCAGCTTGGTTCGCTGCCTTTACCTTTCAGAAATATTCAACGCTATTTCGATGTTCCGTGGTGGGCAGAACCAGAGTATGTAAAACCCAGAGCGCCCTTCAGCGCTGAGGGGTACTGCGAACCATCACAAGTTACGTATAGTGTTTCGCCTCTGATGAGAGATCCTAAGGATGAAAAATCACGAGAACGCCGAATCAAGCGACTGGAAATAGCTGCCAATGGCTCGGCGGTTATAAAAGACCTAAAGGACATTCCAGAGAACTTTACGTTCCACAACGAGTGCACACCTGAGGTTAAAGAACAACTTGAGACGCTGCTACAGCGCGAAGACTTTGTCCTCGTTGTTGGGAATGAAAACCCTCAGCTGCCGAAAAATCCCGATGCGATTCAGCAAGGTGAACTCATCACTGAGCGCCACATGAAGAAGTGGCTGCTGCAGGAGCTGAATCATTCGACCGCAGAACCGCTGTACGCAACCGCTACTATGGCCAGTACCTACTTTGTGGCAAATAAAACTGAAAAATCTCTGAAAGTCAAGGGAATTCTGTGGGATGAGCTCGATGTATGCCATGAGAGTTTCGTCGAAGATGTTGATCAAGACTGGGCGGACACAACTCGCTTTATGGTCGCAGTTGGATGTTGCAAGCATCTCGCCATGTCCACCAAAAGTGCAGCTATTAAATATCCTTCTGTGTCCGAGCTATTAGAGGCCTTTTGGTCGACCCTATTTGTAGGACAGGCAGTAGAAAGGCAAGGGGAGAACGGTGCTCAAAGCCAGCCACGCTATGAGGAATGGCTCCCAGAAATCCCAAAGTCATGGTCACCAGGGCAACCTCCAGTGACAGCAAAAACCACGGGCTTGATTGGCATTGCAGAGATGCACGAAGCTATGAACAATCCCACATTTGTTTTCAACACAGAACAGGAAGATGGTTCCCCCAAATTCATGCACTATGTCGATCCTGAAATAAAGGGGCTTGCATTCCCACCCCATGATGATGACCATGTCACGCTTGTACATCAGCTTGCTTCAATGTGGCATCAGCAGCCATACGACTTGTACCATCGGCCGTTTGACTTGTTGAATGTGATACCTGATCCGTATTGGGAATCCAGGCAGGACAAAGATGAACTTGCCAAGAAGCAAGCGAGTAACAGACACTCAAAATATATCAAATCGGAAGTCGACCCAGCCACACTTCCCGTCGATCTGGAGTTTTTGCACAAGGCTTACGACCAGTTGGATGAGTTTCTCAAGCAGAAACCAAGCCTAGTGCCGCAAGATACTTTGCCTGCAGGTATCGAGAAGTATGCTTTGGGGAGGAGATTTTTTATTACCAAGAAAGGTTACTTTGGTCTCGGCCCCCAGAAATCGGAACCTGGAGACAGAATAGCAGTACTCTTTGGCTCTGGTGTGCCCTTTGTGCTTCGAAAATGCACTACTGCGGCGGGAAAGCGAGCTTGGAGAATGGTAGGGGAGTGTTATGTACATGGGATAATGCAAGGTGAAGTTGTCAAAAAATGGGAGCTGGGTTCAGCTGAGGCACAGACGCTTCTTGTGGTTTGAGCTTTTGGGTTCAGCGAACTGCAAGAGGGTAGGAAGGTGACCTTTATCTACATTTATGGAGTCTTGGGTTCCAAATTTGAAGCCACATGGTTCCGTTTACAGAAAGAACTGAACCAACAGTTTGGATACGTACCTACCCCAGCATCACACGACCATACCATTTTAATTGTATAAACTTGATCACAGTTTTTTTTTAAAAAATTTTAGAATCCGATATCGGTTACTCACAAAAAGGACTTTTGCTATTTTTTGCCCCGAGCAGTAAGACAAATTGGCAGCACATCATGAACGCTGGTTACGAGCTTGGCGATGCCAATCATTGATCAAGGATCAAGCTTCAATGGCATACAGGCAGTGACACAAAGCACCGTAATATGTTCCAAGGCTTTATTTATTTATATATACAGAGCTTGGGGAATGTCTCAGGTGCCAAATAAGTGGCTTTTGTACAATCATGGTTCCAATACACAACTCGCTCAAACCCGCATGGTATAATCCCTATAACCCTCATGTCCATCATATTACAAGTAGAGAAATGTCCAGTCATTAGTGTGTGAATCAAAACAGTGCTAGAACAAAACAAGTTACGCAGTCGCCCGCTTGTCTGCTTGCATACTGAGAGCGAGAAGCTCGTCTACAAAGGCAGATTCTTCTTGCTTCCCCTGGCTAGCGAAGCCGTTCTCGCCCGTCGCAGTAGCAGTGTAGAAGCTTTCCATCTTGCCATGGGTATCGGGTCGGAGCCGCATAGGCTTAAGCTCTGAGCCCTGTTGCTCTGGAGGATTTGAGTCTTCTTGGTTCTGTGTGTTTGGAAAGTGGCAGTTAGATACTTGATTCCATTCCAGGAAGGAGAAGGGGGCGGGCCGTGCTGTCACTTACATCTTGGACGTTGATTGATACCTCTTGTGACACCATGATGCCGCCGAAGACGTGAATTTTCTTACCCTGATCCTTGTGGGAGTCCTTGACGGCGTAGAGTTGGCTTGTTGATGAGAGCTTGCGGGTGTCATCGAAGCTGCCGTCGTCACCATTGTATAGCGAGCTAGGATGCGACGCTACCTTGGATAACCTTTCCTGGCTCCTCGTAGGCGGCAATGAAATGGACACCGCACGCCTTCTGTTGCCCGGCAAGTTATCCCTGACCTTAATAATAGCTCGGGAAAAGTACTTGTTATTCACTCGGGTTGCGGCGCTGTACCGCCGTGGTGACGGCTCATGTGCTGTTGAGGATATGTCGCGATGAACCATGTGGGAAAACTCGATGTTGTGAGATGAGCCATCGTATGTAAGTTGGCGCATTTTGAAGAAGTTGAGAGGCGTGAACTCACAATCAGGTGAGATCACAGTGGCATGAATAGGGAGGAGGAGTTGGAAAGCAATAAGGGTGCATTTGGAAAGGGATTTGCCCGGTGTTGAGGGAGCACATGGGAGCTTCACTTCCTTGGACAAGAGTGTAGCGTCATCAAATGTTTCGTCGCCTAGAGAGTCTCGCAGCGAGGAAACGGCATCCCGAAGAAGCGAAGCAAACATGCGACCCTGAGCAGAACCAGACTGATGATTCTGAAGTCTGAGCAGAACAGTCAAGAGCGGCAAGCCACGGAGGCTGTTGAGAAAGCCAGTATTGCTGGAATCAAGAGTGTCCACGGGCAACGGGACGGAGGGAAGTAGATTTCGGGCTGTCTTTTGCGCGAGCACGTCGAAACCGCCCTTGTCGATTCGGGCGCGGACGGCAAACATGCCCACGTGGAAGCCGGAAGATAGCATGTTCGTCTTGTCCTTCTGGCTGGACATGTTGCGTAGGCAAGCCTCCAGATCAGGCGTCTTGATGTGCATGCTAGATCGAATAAGGCCTACGACCTGGTGAATCTCTGCAAAGCGGAATCCTGAAGCCTCAAGCCTCGGTACCTCCTTTTTGCTGTCAACCCTACGAACGAGGAACATGAGCGAACCACGGCCGTACTCCTGGCCATTCTGCTGGAGACCCTTTTCTGCGACGCTTTGTAGGCCGGGGCTGTCGTTATTAAGTAGTCTTTGAGCCGGGGCAGGTGTCCTTGATGACCCTCCCGTTATGAAAATTTCGTCCCACAATGTTCCGACGCCAATGAGAGTCGCCTTGGTTTTGGAAGCCAGAGCATCCGCAGTGACGCAGAACAACTCGCGCAGAATGGTGTCATATCCATCTACGAGCTCACCATCATCGCTAATGAGCTGGACGCCTGCCCTGCCATTGTTATGCTCCTGCGCAAGAAGCGAAATGTGGCTGGTCATCTTGGTCATAACGTTTGTTATGGTGTCCCAGTTGCGAGAAGCACGGAACATCCAGTGAAAGAGGGGGTGGCTGGTGTTGAAGAAGTCGTCGTTGGACTGGCGAAGCATGGCGTGTCAATTTTCTGCGGGCAGGCCAGCTTTAGGGAAGAAGCAACTGACCTTTGTCAAGTACGTGTCTGTCACGACTTCGCTGGGCAAATATCCGCCTTGAGTGACCATGATGCGGCCCTTGTCATCAAAGACACCGGCAGCCAAGACGACCTTTTGCGACTTGCTGGCGTAGTCTCGTCTTACCCAACTCGAATAGATGGCCATGCCGGTCATGACAACACCGGCAGCGATAGACTACCATTAGGCTCAGTCAGCTTCGGCGCCTTTAGACGGCATTCATTTGACGCCCGCCAGATTTGCAAAGAGATTTACCAGACAAATAACGACAACCATTGCATCCTGACGTGAGACCCCCTTGCCAGGCTTGTTGTGCAATAGGGTGTAACTCGTCCCAACAGCGGCGCACCAGTGCATGCCAGACACCGCTCCGGCTAGGACCATGGCACAGCCCAGTCTCTTCCACCAGGCGCTGCTCCAGGTATTCTCAAAGACGAAGAAGAGAGCGAGGGCCGTGGTGCTGGCAAGTGCGGCAATGACGACAGAGCCAATAAGGTAGGAGAGCTGATATGAGCTCCGGTAGTTGCTGATGGACGAGTTGGCGAGATAGTGCATGCCGCAAATGGCGCCGCCAGAGAGCAATCCCGCGAACACAATTCGCCACCATCGAATTCGACTATTGCCGTTGACGCCGAGGAAGGCGAGCACGAGCACGAGTATGGGCATCAGGAGAGACAAGACGGTAAGGGCAGTCGAATAGGCGATTTGGAAGGCTTCCTCGCCGTGGAGCATGTAGATGGCTCGGTTGCCAATGAAGTGCTACCTCATTCACCATGTTAGCAAGCTCGGCATGCGTTGAAAAGACCTATGGTTGTAGTCATGTTTCTCACGCGGTGGTCATACCATGGACCAGATGGCAATACCACCCATTGCGATGGCAGCGCCGACTAATAATAAGCTGTGTTTCTCGGCGTCAGCTATATGGCGGCCGGCATCAAAAGGTACTACAAGACTCGTACAAGTTGTGCTTTCCTCTGTGTGAAGTTCTCCGTCTAATCAACTCCAGTGTGGTGCTGGTTCCGACCAGGCTAATGGCGTAACTTAGACACACGAACCCTCCATTAAACGTGTACGGCACCTCCTTGCCGGTATACTCCTCCAGGAGCTGCTGCGTCGTCGGTGTGGACATTGTTGGCGTTTTCTCTGTATGCTTCACTCTGGGATGCCGGCGACGTCGCCTACAACTAGAGAAGAGAGAAGAAAGACGTTGGATCAAACGAGAGGCATATTCCCAGGCATCAAGGATTCAGACACTGCCCGAGGGGAATTCTGGAGGCGAAATACCAAAATGGAAACACAGACGACTATCATTTGCAGAAGGGGGAGGAAATGGGGAAACCCCATCGACTGATAGGGTATATTTATTATACGACGCATCGGTTAAGCACAGGGAAGAGAAAGGCTCGACTCGACTATGGGTCCGGGACCAAACACGGCCATGAATGCAAGATGGATGGAGAAAGAGTACAATGCCAGGGCAAGTCCGTGTAAAAGTTTATGTGCATACTAAGCTACAAGAGCAGAAACGCGTATGCATGTAACAACTTCCGGACAAGGATGTGTATCGTGGCCTCGAACCAATAGTCCCATGCACGGGGCCATCTAGCCCATTTCAGGACAGCAGCCGGTGGTCATTGAACAAGAGGCCAAAGAGAAAGGAAAGGAAATCTTAGTGCTGCTCACAGCCCAGCTGAATCCTCCTATAGGAGTCGATGTCCACATTCTGCCACGATCTGGACTCGATACGATCGGTGCTGGCTGGCACCGAGTCTCCACCCACACGCTTTATAAGCTGAACTGGGATGGAAACCAGCATTCAAGCCAACCAGGCGGCCTCGGCGTTTGGTGGCAGACCCGCACCTAACATCGATCAACGGGGCGCATCTCCGCCAGCTGAGATGTAGCATCCCGGCGTGAATCCTTGTAATTCACCGTATGTGCGAAGTACTTTGTACTATTGTATAATATACGCCTTGTGAGCAGAACTTGTCACCGATAGCCCTGCGAGTTTCCCGTTGCCCCCATTCGTCTCTGACAAGCAGGACCGTTATCACAGCTTCACACTATTCGAAGGCGGCGACCCCCCTGGTGCCAGCCGATGCTGTCTTTGGGGGACCAGTTCAGCCGCCATCAAGAAACTTCGACTAGGCCCATTTGGAGACAACCTGCGAAGTAGTGAGCCACGCATAAGCCCTTATTCGCGCAAAGTCCGCAAGAAGGCACAAACCCTTACTGATCAACCACGACTGATTCATCCCAAGGAAAGACGGGGAAGAGGCAAGGAGAGATAGCATAACATGTATAGGCGAACAAAACAACCCTTTAATGTAAGAAGGCGTGGCTATTAATCCAAGACTTGATTAAATGCTGTACCCCCCCGCTCGACTGCTCGGTGACACTGGGCACAAAGAGAGGCAAAAAAACGACAAGCTTGTACTCCGTACATACAGCACATATGTTCCTCTTATAATCTGGCCGCAGGATGCCTGCATTTCCTATTTTGATACACTTCAGTTTGTGGGCGAAAAGAGCGGCTAGCTCAGGCACGGGTGTTTCTGCAGCGGGGAGATCTCATTGGATCGTAACAACGCCCAGGCACGCCGGCAATTTAGCGCTCATCTAGAGTTGGCACCGCGTGCCATCTTCCCCCAAGCTACCTCAAATCTATCGAAATGTCGGCTGTAGATAAAACACAACTAGCTTCGCTAGTTTATCGGCGGCGTCAGCAGAGTCACCATCAGCACAGCGGACAGGCCTTTTTCAAACACAAGTCCCTTCGCTCACTATTGCTCCTCTTGGTATGATAGCACGGGCTGTGCTCGAAATCCGTCGGAATCTGTGTATCTGGAGCGGAACGGCGTGTCCACCTGCTCCGGCCCTCCTCTTAGCTTCCAAACGCAGATTACCAAAATACCCGGTGCTTGCCCTAGACGGATATCTCATAGGGCTAGTGTTTCATGGTGACACATTCAGCTATGGACTGAGTCCGTTTGTCAACAATCAAACCGGGATACGGCTCGCCATGAGCCAACCACCTATCTCAACGCTGGCCCACCAGACAGTATACAAGGGCCTGTCTCTGGTGCCGAAGCTCGCTATGCTATCTTGGGGATGCCTTCCGAGGGGGGCCCAATTACTTTGTAGTCAGCACCCATGCAGCCAGCTTGTGGTGAATCGCCTGTCCTCTCCACCTTTGCCGGGGACGGGTACTTGGCTGAGCTAAGCAGGGGCTGAGAGTAAGCCCGGGTCTTCCTCCTTGTGCCGAAGAGGAAGCCATTTATTGTGTTTAGCCGGGTCTCCTTAAAGTTGACAATAAGGGATGCGCTACTCGTCCGAGCTACTCGCGTTGTTTTCCGACTACGTCGGTACACTAAGCACACGGAAGAAGATCTTTGTTATGCCGCTGGCGAGATCGTCCTCTTCCACTACGGAGTATAGTATCTTTATTTACTGGGGCACAGATCGGGTTATGACATAACGTGACTTGGCAAAGCAGCGCCTCCTTGAGGACTTGAGTTTGATTACTATACTAAAGGACTAGTTATTTTATTTAAATATATAATACATAATTAAAAGTATATACTATGGTATTAGGTAGATATAGTAAAGGAAGAAAAGTAAGTTAGTTAGTATTGATAGTACAATTGCCAAGGAACACACAATTGCAAGTATCAGTTATGAGGTGGGAATAGCTTCGTTCCAATCACATACGACCATAGGTAGTGGAAAATTCGGGGTCCCGTCTGCTCCCCCATAGACAAGCCACTAACCGGCAGATTAGTAGTTGGGTGGGTGACCACCAGCGAACACCGGCTGTTGTATGTTTTTTATTTTTTACTATTTACATCTTGGTAGAGTTGTTGTGGTTGCGGTATATGAGCCTGCCTTGCAGCTCATCCTACCACATACGACCATATCCATTGGAATATACGGGATCCCGTCCGCTCTCCCAGAGTCAAGCCAATGAGAGGCAGATTAGTAGTCAGGTGGGTGACCACTGGCGAACACCGGCTGTTGTATGTTTTTTTCTTTTTGGCTTGTGATTTGCACGTCTTGGCCTGTATGCGACTGAAAACTGCAAAGTAGATGTAAAACTCCGGCTTCGGATGGCACACGCATCCCGTCGGCTTAACCGATCCTTTCTCTCGGTGCTTGGGTAGGATGTGGGCCTCCCGTCTCCCGATTGTTGCCCCCATACTTTTCTGTCTCGGAGCTCCGATATCCCCACTGTCCGGCAACTGAAGGGTGGAAAACCGAAGTCTTCAAGGCCAATATGCCAATGGAGTACGAAACTATTTTTGATATCCAGGGAGGCCTATATTGGAAAATGGGACAGCTGCTCCAATGGTAGCATCAGCCATTCAAGAATCTGTCCTGTCGTCCGCGTTGCCATTCCCATTAAAGAGTCCACAATCTAACATTTGCGGTAGGGTCAATCCTTTTATCGGGTATAATGATGATTTCATCAGTACGAAAATAAAGCGAGTGCTTGCGTTTGGAAGAGCCTGGAGCTTTGTCCAAGGGCGAAATCGAAATAGGCCATAGACAAGCCTATTGCAGCTTCAGGCCAGTCAATGGCCAATTGAAGGCTCAGGGAGGCTTTGCAGCATACTTGCCAGTTTGTTCACAACCCAAGCCGCAGAGGGCGGTTCCGTACTCTTGGAAACAGTAATATCATCGTGATGGACAGCTGTCTTTTGCTTTCCAAGGCAATAAGAGATAACATCCTGATATTCACCAGGCATGCCGTTTGCTGATTTGGACGACCCAAAGTGCTTCCTTAGCTTCATAGAAAAATCTCGCCTTTGGTCTTCACCCGCAGCTTCTTGATACTTTTTGAATCGCCCAAAAGGCATCCAGAGTCCGATCACGATGAGCACCATACCCAGAGAGAAGATGTCGTGCTCAGGGGCTTGCCTCTCCTTCCAGGAACCTTGAGACAGGCGGTCTTTGTGCATGTATACTCTCCAGTCTTGATCTTCAACGTCAATAAGATCTGACGCCTGGTTTACCTCCCGAGCTATGTCAAATCCAGCCAACATCGGCACCATCTGCTGAAATCTAAATGAGGCAGAGCTCCAAGTGCCCATACTTGATTGTGGGGTGGGAAGCTGCATATAGAGATTATAGGGGTTAATGAGTCCGTGGCAGATATTGAGAGAATGTAATGCGTCGATTGCCTTTGCATACTCCAATGCAAGCCATAACCGCTCCTTGAATGTGGGAGCATTCAATGTCTGCAGAGCCTCGTCCAAGCCAAGCAAATTTTCCGCACCATATATGAATAGAAAACAGGGCGTGTTCGACTGATTCATAATGGATATTCCTCGAAGTGGAATTGCTGAAACCCGGCGTGTCGTGGCCTGGGTTTTGAGAATGGTTCGTGCCATGTTGACAAATGCTTCCTGGCGCCTCAAGTAATCATTCACCCCTTCGTGGTCTGGATAAGCCCGAAACTCCACCATGACTTTTTCAAGCTTCTCTCTTTTCTCCAAAACTCCAAATCGTCTCTGCTTGAGACTTAGTTCCGTCGCATTGGAGAAATAGCTGAGGACCTTGTCTAGCCAG
Organism: Trichoderma brevicompactum; assembly: GCA_003012085.1. Lineage (NCBI taxonomy): Eukaryota > Fungi > Ascomycota > Sordariomycetes > Hypocreales > Hypocreaceae > Trichoderma > Trichoderma brevicompactum. The sequence goes on along the minus strand of PXNZ01000296.1, from coordinate 47,872 downwards.
TTATGCCGTGCTCGATCCGATTCCAACGCCGGGTCAGATGGAAAGTAGAGTGATTCGAGAGGGAGCCATTGAGGCTCCAACTCTGGCATGCTGGGTGATATTGTCGAGTATCTCCCCCATGAATCAGAGCGTCTTTCGTTAATCAACGTTCGGTCCTCACTAGACATGGTGCTGATGTTGTCCGCTGCAGGCGGAGGAATGGCTTTCCTGAGCTGATGGAGTATCTGGTAGTACGTATCATCTCTGTGGTCAAATTTTGACATGTTTGAATGATCCGAATCACTGGGGACACGTATTTCCATTGAGGCTGGGAATCCCAAAAGGGCGGAGTTCACGTCGAGCGGCACGTACGCTTCTCCATTCCGCTTCCAAGAGGGGACTCTTGGTAGCGTCTCCGAGCCATCGCTTGTACCATTGGCTTCCTGGATCAACTTCTGACTTGGTTTTCGCTCGTAGACCGAGATTATGTGGATCTTTAAGCTATCTCCCAGAAGGTCCTTGAAGTCCTGCAGCTCCCGCTCCACTGCAGTATTGTCGCCTCGGAGTTCAGCAACCAAGGTTTGGCGAGCGTCTGCGACAGGCGAATCAGAGAAATTTGCATCCAGGTAATGTTCTATGTCGGTGGTATCCATTCCGCGATGGGGAGCACCGAAGAACACTATTGTCTTCAGCGAGGCGAGGAGGGCTCTATGAAATCTGGTGCTATCTCGAATCTTGCACTTTACGAGACTCTATACGCACTATTAGAATGAGCATGAGAATTGCGCGCCTGGTATCAAACCTTTGTGATTAACCTTGCGCCATAGCTGTGGCCGATGAGTATGAGCGGACGGTCAACTGTCTATCATGGCGCATCAGTGTGGATGATCTAACGACGACTACCGTGGACATACTCACCTCATCCGAACTGCGCGCCAAATTAAGCTGAGCCAAGAAATCGGTACAAAAGTCATCAAAGGTATGATACATGGCATGTGAAAGTTTTGTATTGTAGCCATACGTCAACACTCTTGCTGTAGGAAGATCGTCCATCAGAAAGTCGCGTGGCCATGTTACACCGGATTTACGGCTGGCCCACGAACCGTAGGCGTTCCCATCGATTCCGGTGACGAACACGATGCTGGATTCTAGTTAGCGGAATGGTTTGAGATTACAATCATTGCTAAAATAAATTCTTTACTCACTCCAAGTTGGTCTCTCCACATGTCTTGTCAGAGAGCTGAGTAAGACCGAGGAATCCCAAGTCGATTCTGATCACTGCGTTACCTATACGGCTGTGGTGCTCTCCCATTCCCGTTCTATCTTTCTGGACCGATTCGAGGAAGGCGGGCAGGCGTGGGTGAAACCGTACAAGCGCATTTTTTGAGTCCGGGATAGGGTGTGACGATGGTACGATAAAGATGTCTAGCTGAATATCTGCCAGTTCGGCGGGCGTCAAGTGTATATTGAGATGATTTCTGAGCTCTTCGTCTGTAACACTGAGAGGAATGCCCTGTATTCTAAATGTCAATATACGTTTTGCTGCCATGTTGAATAGCTTTCTCCTCGAATGTGACTGATCACACTCGGTTCGACGCCGTTCTTTCGCAAAGAGCTCTCAATCAAGTGGCCGGATAGAGAGTACAAAACGATCCAGAAACTGTCTCTGCTGCGAAGCTATTTAATAGAGAATTGAGTAGCATGGAGTTATTAAAACAGAACGAGAGATTCAGCTTTGCCATGGGCTTGCTCTACCTTCAGCTGTAAGTGCGGAGATAAAGACGCGTACGACGAATCAGGTGGTTGCAAACCGTGGGAGAAGGGTCACGGGCGCTGCACACCACGATACGAAACAATCTATTGGAATGTATCTACGTCACTCAACTACCAATAGGTATTTCTTCCCAAGCTTACGTAAAACTAAAACGTCTGATAGTTATCTATAGAGCACAATAAACGCAGTATATGCGCTGCTGAGGCTTGGCGGCCCCCAATAAAGCAGGGATGGAAGAAACAGACAGCCTCACTTTCAGGCGGCTCCTCATTTCTTCATGGATGAAGCAAAGCAGTGCGCATCATGATTTAATAATAGCCACATTACCACCAGCATTAACCAACGATTAAGAAATACCCATAGTCTTCGAGTTTTGTTCAGCTTGTCTTGTTAGCCCTAATGGAGACCACTGACGAGAGCGGCGATTTGTCCCTTTCGGACTTGGAACTAGCAGTTACCAGTATCCAGCAGCAAAGCGGGCTAGTTGGCTATCGAAACCTATTGTCGTATACCAGCGCACTGGGTGTCGGTGTCTTCTCTGGAGATTCGTTCGATATTGGATCCTGGGTGCAGCTCGGATCAGGCTCCTACTCCACAACGCACAGAGCTGATCTCCTCACGGATCCAGGGACTGCAGTTGCGGTTAAGCAGCCCGTCTCCTCCTTTACCCGAGAAAACAAGGCTGTAGAGGGCAGTCTTCAGCATAGCAGCTTGATAAGCATCATCCAAGAGCTGCGAATCCTAACAAACTCGAGACTAAAAGATCACCAGAACCTTCCGCACGTGCTCGGTGTGTTCTTCCAGGAGGAGGATAACCCGACAGGCATCCGACCATGTGTAGTGTTTGATCTTGCTCTATGCGATCTGCAGCAGTACCTGGTCACCAAAACGCGAGGCGACGTGCAGTCAAGCGAGCTAGTTAGGTTTGCGTCCAATATTGCCAACGGACTGAGCGCTTTGCATAGCTGCGGCCTAGTACATGGGGATCTGAAACCTGATAATGTGCTGCTATACTTGAGAAATGAGACACTAACAGCTGCCATTGCTGATCTCGGTACCTGTGGTTCTTTGTCCCAGACTACAGGCGTAATCAACGGGTCTCGATGGTACTGTGCGCCCGAATATCATCAAGGTAGCCCCTATGCCAAATTTGTCAACAAACCTTCCCGCGACGTTTATAATTACGGGTTGATCTTGTGGTCTATGATGACTTGTTGTCGAGAACCTCCCTTTCCCAGCAACGAACAATACGCCATACAGCATAACGAGGGCCGCGCGGCTCGTCATCTCTTGGAAAAGGTTCCTGTTGATAGCCTTATTTCAGGATTCCAAGAGGTCATCCAGATGTGTCTGCGGCCTGATCCTAGTACAAGACCGTCTTTGTATCAAATATCACTGGTCATTGATCCGGCGGTTGCTACAACGTACTTCATCCCATAGCACTCCGAAACACGCATCAAGCTAATGATGGCAGGGAGTTACAATTAATCGAGAATGCGATTGAAGACGAGCTTATGTCTGATCCGGATGACCCAAGGGTGTGTAGCAAATAAATCGCCGCATGCAATAAATATTAACTAATGAGCAATCAGGTCAAAGCCTTGAGTCAAATTCCGATGCCGACACATCTCATCAATAAACTCCGACTTGAATACATCAACTCTTCAGATGTAGATCTGGCCATCCGCAGCGCCATCACACTAGCCGGGCTCTACTCCGGTGCTATCGGAGCGCCTATTGATGGTCCTTGGCACAAGGTAGCCAAGTTACAGTGGCTTCTCAAGGCTGTAGAGCTGGGGTCGCATGCTGCTGTCACTGCAATCATGGTTGACACGTCTGCTGTGGCCTTGTTGGAGAAATACGGTCTCTATATTAAGAAATTTTCTCACCCTTCCTTCAAATCCCCTGACGTCGATATGACCGCAGTCTTTCGCACCCTCCAAGGTTTTGCCGATATGCCAGATGAAGACAGCGCGAGCATTTTGGTATGGCTTGGTGGAGACCTCGACTTTAACAGCTTTGAGGGAGCTCTCAACCTGCGAGATGGTCTGGATCTAGATGCTCCTGCAAGGGAAGCTAATAGCCCCGAAAACCTGTACCAGTTTCGTCAGTTCACTGCCAATCGACGGGCAGATTTTGAAATGGTAGACTCTGATGCGTATGACCTATTTATAGTCGAAACTGCGTCTGCAATCGATCGTAGTGTCTTCAACAACGCTCTGGAAGAATTCATGAGGCTTGCTAGGGAGCAACGACTTCGTTTTGGTGATAAAAAGACACAATTTCTCATGGCCGCGGCCATTTTCCATGGCAGTTTAGATATTGTGCGATATCTTGTCAGCGAATACGGATTCACGCCAGATCACATATGGGATGACATGAGTTATCTTAATCAAGCCATCTTATTTCGACGCCGCCTCATCGCCGAGTACTTTATTAACCAAGGCGGAAAAGTAACTAGGGCTGAAGGAAATACACTCTCGGGGCTTCATCTGGTAATGCGCTTTGACGACCCATCTTTCGTAACATATCTCTGCAATCACTTGAAGGAGAACAATGACTTGAATTCTGTGCTCGAATCTGCTACCACAGATGGGCCTCTATCCGGCAATACCGTTGCTTTTACAGCAATGATATGCCGCAGCTGGAGAAACCTACAAGTCCTGCTCAACTACGGTGCCGATCCAAATTGCCTTACACCTGGAAGTACGCAAAGCATGCTTGTTCAAGCTGTCACGCCATCGAGCCCAGCGGCCCCGCTCTCCATCTTAACTCTACTTCTCAACAAAGGCGCCCGAGTAAACAGCGAGGAGGGATACCAAGGCTCAGCGCTGATGTGGGCCGTCGGGTCCAGCAACACTCAAGCTGTTTATCATCTTCTTCTTCATGGCGCCTTAGTGCCAGACGAGGCCCTTAATGACGCTCGAGAAACGTTTGAAGATACGTCCACGCAGAGGGACCTGCCAATCCTTGATGAGGACAAACACCCATGCCAAGACGCATGGGAGCATATGTATGAAGCCAGCGGGCTTGTTTTACAACTCCTGACTATATCAAAAGAAAAGAGACAGCCTTTACAGGAGCGCCTTGACGAAGCCATGAGGAATTCAGGACAAGACTGTAGAGGAAAGTTATGGATCATGGATACAATTCCGCCTACTCATTTCATCCAAGTGGTGATTCCAGACGAAGCATGATAAATGCCCTCTGTTGGGAAAGACGTATTGAACCGTTGTGAATGGATACGCACTGAATTGCCTGATATTATATATAGTAATGAAATCTCAAAAGTTGATACGAGATTAGATTACGTGCAAGTCTTAGCTTAGTTCAAACTATGCTCAAGTGTCTAAATCTCAGTTGATACTTCTTCTTCCTAACCCTCAGCAAGGATAACATGGCAGAATGGGCGACATTTGCCATCATTGTTGAAATTTTACTACAGACCACCCCAGTCAAACAGGCGTGATGGGGTATCCATATCAAGCTTGTTGCCCCAGTACTGTACATCCGGCTGTGCATAATCATCCGGCAAGTGGCCGTCGATGTTGAAGTATTTCTTGAGAGCTTCCTTTTTCTGAGCTTTGCCAGAGGCGGTATATGGCACTTGTTCCCCGCCTTGGAGAATCCGTAGGAGTGTAGGCAGTTTATACGAAACTACTCCGGCACTAGCGAGATCCTGACGAATTGTTTGAAGCGTGATGCTGTGCATTTCTTCATCTTCATTCTGCTTGCGAAGTCGAACAAGAGCAGCCGCTAATCCACCAGCCTCATGATCCCGCACGGGGAGTACATGAGCTTCGCTTATATATGGAAGATCCATCAGACGCTGTTCGAGTTCCAAAATAGATATCGTGTACTCGTGAAATCGAACCCCTAGTCATCATCGTTAGTCAGGTATATGCAGTGGCCTGTGGTAAATACACGTACAGTCGCATGAAATCCTGCCCTCAAAATAGTAATCTTCCCCAACGCGACGAGCACAATCTCCTGATTTGTAAAACCCATTTCCGTCGAAAGAAGCGCTTGTTGCTTGCTCATCATCCATATATCTACAGCAAGTGTAAGAGACGTTTTCCTAGGACTATTGAAAATATACGGCAAATAGACTCACCCGATAAACATGGTTGGGCTCTTGACTAGTATTTCACCGTGGTCGCCTTCAGAGAGTTTCACAGTGACCCCAGGGAAAGGCCTGCCAACATAGCCCTACACACTTATTAACACGCATCGCAAAAATTATAGACATTATACTTACTTCGGAAAAGTTTGAACTACCCTCTGGAGTGGCCATAACTCCGCCTCCCATCTCCGTTATCCCATACCCGTTCCTAATCGGCGTGCCGATCAAATCTGAAAATAATTGTGCCGTAGAAGGGTTAAGCATAGAACCGCTTGTAAATACTGACTGTAGGCTCCGAGCTCCGTTGACGTACATCTCGCGCTCCCTGGATGGGAGATGGCGGATGTTCTCGTTGTAGTACTCCACCAATCTTCTCAAAAGCGTCGGCGACACGCTCATGTCTGTCATTTTCCCGCCTCGTAAAATTTCCCAGAATGTCTCGGGCCCGGACTCATGCTTCATCATGTGTAGATTTTCTCCGTTAAGCACGCTGTCTATGAGGCCTGTGCCGCCCACCCAGTGAACTGGACAAGACGCCAGATAGACCACCTCCTGGGGTGGAAGGTCTGCTGTGAAGTGGAACATCTGGCGTGGGAGAACAACGGCTTTCGGCTTTCCAGTAGTTCCAGACGTAAAAAGAACAAGACATCCACTGGCCGGCGAGAAAGTTGAGCCCTCGTCAATTCCCCACTCCAGTGGACTCGCACTCGACTCAGGCTGTGCTCTTGATAATTGTATCAAGTTCAACATTTGCCCAGGCTGGTCTTGCACATGATTCCTATATGACACAGCCATGTCAAATGTACTCTCTTCCGTCAGTAGATACGCTGCTTTGGTTTTCTTCAAGAAGAAGCTCGCTTCTTCAGGACTAAGCCCGGTGGCTATGATTCGTTAAGTATCCCCGAATAGCTTTCAACAGATTCAGGTTCTTTGACTCACATAAAGGCACACAAACGCCTCCTAGTGCGGCAATAGCAAAAAAGCTTACAATGAAGTAGTAACCGCTGAATGCAAGAAAGGCTATAGACGCAGCATCCTTCCGAAGTGAACCATTCGCATCGAACGAGGACGCCGGCAGCTGATTTCGGAGAACCTGGCGCAAGTGTATAATGTCGCGGATCAAGCCTCCATAACTAGCATCAACACCATAGTCGTCATGGAATAGCAAGCCAGGCCTTTCCGTAGAGAGTCGGAGGAGTCGTGTGAAAATGGCATCATTTGGAAATTTTTCCAACGCAGGCACCGAGCCACTCTTCAAAGTCGGCGCTTTGGGCTCATTGCGTCCTATTGTTGCATAGAGCCTTGATATAGTGGCAAATATCGCTGACCCCAGCGAGAAGGCGAGAGGAAACATTGTTTTCAGCAACGAGCAAGGATGGGAGATGGTCTACAGCAGCGGCCAAGGCTGCTTTGGAAATCACGCTCTTGAACCATAGTATTGTATTCCAGTTCGATGAGCAGAAAGAGCGCATCTTTTAAATCCAGATCGAGGAAGGTGATATACGTCAGAGCCATGCCCCGTATGCTCGCATGAGTAAGGCTATGTGAGACACATCGGACGAAGGAATAATCATGGGTAGATAAAACAAGGAAGCTTGGTACTAACACTGATCCAAACGCAGGCTACGCGGCGCTGGTACATAGCTCGTAGCCTATATCCCAGGAGAACGGAGAGCCCATAATTGACTATTTGTAATATGTCTAATATGAGACTTTTTAGTGATCACCATGTCTCAGGATTCACCGTAAGATCCAGCAAGCATAGTAATCGAAAGACACAAGTGGCTGGCTGATGTTGCAAAGATCAAGATTGCGGTTGAGGGGATCCCTGTTAGCATAGCGGTAGATCAAGGCAAATTAGGCCGTGATAATTTCAATGTCTCACTTTCGTGGACCCAACTATGTAATAGCCAAGATGGGAGACAGTCATATTTTGACCACCACGGTAGTAAGCAAGAGACACAGGTGTCATCTTTCTTTCTCATACGAGGCGAGACATCAAATTGCTGGCTTGGAGCATGTAGTCAGGTGAGTAGTCACGACAGACACCTGCCGCTATGGGTCCTTTAATTTTCTACTTTGGAGGCTATCATGTCTTGACCTTTCCTCTACGTAATTTGAGTCACCATATAAAAATGAGTTTGTAAATTGATATTGAGAAATAATAGTAAAAAAGAGGTGAGGATACCTGCAGAAGCCATATCCCGATAGTGACAAGCGGATTACCCAGAAGCGGCCTTTTCCCTGAACTGAATTATCGAAGAAACCTCCACCAGCTCACGATTCTTATAATTCACCACTTCCATCCTCGTAACATTAAAGTAGAGTAAAGTGGCTATATCCCCGTGTCATTCTTTTGAGAACACGTAAAAAGCACTTCCGTTTGACGTTTAGAAAGACATTGATATAATGCCAAGGCGTAGAATCCTTTATTTGGAGCCGCTATCCAATTACGCTGCCAGATGATATGGTATTTTCTGAAAAGGGACCAACGCTATCTCCATACATGAACCATCTTATACCTAATACCTCAAACGCTCATGGCATCGACAATGCTGCCCTTGTTGCTCTGGGCTTGAAAGAGTACCTACACAGGCATAAGTCGCTGCTGAGCAGCTGCAGCTCTCACGAATTCAACCAGCAGCAATAAAAATGTAAGTCATTTCGCTTTACTTCCTTGCCATGACGGCAGCCTTCATCAAAGAGTGCACCTACATACATCCCTACATTTCAACATCCTTTGCAAGTATAGCCCGCTCCATCATTTGACTCTTCTCACCCCAACTAACGTGCGGCATTCTTCGTCACAGATTGCAGGTAATCAAGCAAAAAGCTTTGGTCAGCCTGTGATATAGGCGTCGCATTGCTATTGCGAGATGGTGGTGCATTCCGATGCCCTTCAGCACCTCCAGCTGCTAGCGATGCTAGACGCGGCATGGACGGTCCCGCTGCGGCTGGTCCAGTCTGGCCAACTGGCTGAGGCTGGACGCTTGCGGCGGCGGTCTTCGGTGTCCCAAAGAGGGATAAAAGATTCCGCTTCTGCTCCTGGGACACTTCCGGCCTATAGTTGTAGTTGCTTGCTCCATACGCTGAGGTTTGAGTGCTGATGGGGATTGGTAGGGTAGAAGGCGATGGCTGGGCGACCTGTCCGGGACGAGGTTGTCCTGGATGGTCGTAGGGTCCCGTGTACGGAGCAGGGTTGGGCTTAGCCTGCTCTGTTGGACTGACTTGTTGAGCCTGTTGAAGGGTCTCTCCTCTTTGAAGGATACGTGGTGGCTGCATTGGGCTAGCTTTGATGGTAGTGCTAGCAGTGTAAGTTTGCTGTGATGTGATGGCATATCCGGGATTTGTGGGGTGAGTAGATGGAGCAGGTGCACCGCTACCCTGGCCCTGGTTCCTATTTTGCAAGAGGTTCCATGCAGCGGATGCCTGGTTCGCGGATGAAGCAAAGTTTGGAAGTGGCTGCTGTGTGCTGGGGGCCGCTGGAGGAGCAGCGTTGGCATTGTATTGCGGGTTTCGAGGCTGCCCTGTTCCCCCTGATGTAAGAGTCGAGAGCAGATTCGATATATGAGCGTCTTGAGGTACACGCTGAGTTGTGGTACTCGAGGATTGGAGAAGAGAGAGTAAAGCACTGCCTTTATCTTTTGGAGCAGCTGCTGGAGGGACTTGCGCAGGCTGGACTGGTGGCTGAGCCGATGGTTGTAAGTTCAATAGGCGCTGCAATTCGCGAGTAGCTCCATCAAGAGATTCAATGGCTGGCACAGCAGCAGGAACGTTGGGAATCCATGCCTCATCCTCGGTAGGATCCTCTTCGATGGGCATTTGTTGATGGTAGACGGCATTCACCTGTGGGCCACCGCTGAACGTCCTCTTTTCGTCATTCTTCTTCTGGGAGATGATCCATTTCTTCAAAGGGACCAAGAAAGGGGCGACCATGTAGAATTTGTTGGCATTGGTCCCAGGGCTTGAATCGTACTGGTGGTTGTTGTTTTGCGGACCCTTCTTCCGAAGAGTGGGCAGGTCGGATAACTTATACCACTCAATCTTGCTGATTTCTTTTCTAGTCCGAGGCTGGAACACCGTGTCCATGGGAACATCTCGGAAGACGTAAAGGCGGAGGTGTTGCTCTCTCATAGGGATTTCAATGTATTTGGGTTTCCCCTCGGTTGGTACCAGCCCAGCCTCTCGGAGATCCAGGCCAGTTTCTTCATAGACTTCCCTCACCGCACAGTCCAAATCGTCTTCATCCTTGTTGATTTTGCCTCGCGGGAAACTCCAACTGGCTCCTTTCTTCCAGCCTTTGACGAGAACAACTGAATCCAATTCATTGTTGAGCATAATAGCGCCACGAACGGGCACACGAGTCTTGTACTGCAAAAACTCTTCAAATGCCTTGATATGGTTCTCGACCGAAAAGGAGGCCAGCAATGGGCAATGTTGGAAGATTCGAAGGCAAAAGGTACGGAGGGTCATGGACGGAAGGGTCGGATCGAGGGGTCGGATGAAGTCTTCGTAGAACCATTGTGCCTCTTCGACTTGGAAACATAGCCGGGCAACGGAGGACAGGTCCTCTTGCGGAAGATTGATGATGAACCGGACGCAGAGATCGTCCAGCCCTAGGAGAATAGATCAGCATCTCGGAACGGGATGGCAGGCGGGGGGGGGCCGCTCAAGCGGATTGGGGCGTACAGTCTTCCAGCTGCATCTGTTTCTGAGCCATGTTTGTCTCTCTCGTTTGGTGAATGTATGTGTGTGTTCAGCTCAGCCCCATTCCCTGATTAATAATAAAACGGCTTGATCGTACGGTCTTCACGACTTGGCCAGACTGAGTGTGCTTCTGACATGTGACGGGATAATGGGCATGGTCAATCGTTCCGGGGTTCTGCAGCAAAGGAATGGATCGCGACGCGCGGTTCAGCCACGACAAACTATGCAAAGTCACCCGGCCTATCGTCGAGTTCGGGAGCGGAGATTTGCCGGGACAATGGCTGTGCTAGCAGCGAGCCGTCGGTAGTTGAAGCGTTCTTTGCCGTGATGGAGTTTGCCGAAACAAAGAGATGCCGAAGCTATCAGATGCCAGAGGATAGGTCAAAGGCTGCCCGCCTGGCCGTTGCGGCCGTAATCAGGTCAGAGTTGCTGTGAGGGACGCAAGAGCTCGCACTGTCTCCGCTGAGGGGATTCGGCAGACATCGCCGAGAGCGCCACAGCAGCCACACAGTGCGCGCGATAACGGATAGCTTCAGCCACGTAATCCAATGGCATAGCCACGATGTGGCTTTCATCGGCGTGGCGGTGCTACACTCGTCTATCTTGGCACCAGATCTGCCGGGCTAGTTGTGGCAAAACGTCAGAGGCAGCCTGCATGACGGCCACTAAAAACTCCCCTGTAGAAAGGGCCTGTTTAGCGGCCGTTGGGGCAGCTGCGGCGGCGTTTCATTGGTCGAAGCAGCACCGATTCAGCACTTTTTCCAGAGGCCTCAACGCTGTGTCCACTGATCCACGGCCCAAACAGCAGCTGAATTACATCATGAACTTGCGAGAGTAGCGGCCCGTTCCCAAAAACAGGTTCTATGGCCATGTGAGCGACGCCATTCATTCACTGCATGTTTAGTGTGAGGGAGCCTTTCAATGCCAAAGATGCGATTATAAAACCAGAAGTCGATGCAATTTTTTTCTTTTTTTACTCTTGTTCCTTGCAAAACACAGCCGCCTGTCTCTTTGCGCCTTGTCTCACCTTGTCGGCCTTTGTTTGGTTGGTTGTCAGAGCCCGTGCTCTAAAAACAACAGACGCCCAAGGGCGGCTTCTGAAACAAACGAGAGCAAGCGCCTCTCCAATCGACCTGAGTGGAAGCATCCGACCTTTGACAAGGCGTTGATTGCTATTGTTTTTAAAAAGAAGCATAAATATCGAATTCCTCACCTTTGCTACGGCCTGAAAAAAAATAACATCTTTTCATTTCTTTTTATTTCACCTCAAAACACATCGCAATCATGACTAGTTTATTAGCCAAGGCGATCAGCAAGAAGGTCCTGGGAGAGTCGCTCCAGAACAAGTTTGGCAAAGAGGTAAGCTTCAAAATCACCCTGCTGGATATCATTTATACAAGACGAATTATTTGATCACGGAAGACTAACAAGCTGCACTCTAGGATCCATACTTTGAACAGGTCCCCGCCACCAGGCTCGATGGGAGGCCTACCGGCAAGCTCAAGAAGCGCAAGAAGGCTCTGCCACCCGGCATCTCAGAGCACGATGGCCAAGTTTTGACAAAGGTCAAGAGACGAGCCTATCGTCTTGACATGTGTTTGTTCAACTTTCTTGGAATCCGCTTCGGCTGGAGTAGCGTCATTGGCTTAATCCCTGCGTAAGTCACAACCACCCCTTGACCCTTGCACTCTGACCCCAGACTAGAGAGGGATTGTTACTAACTTCATCACAGTGCTGGCGATGCGCTCGATGCCTTTATGGCTTTCATGGTGTATAGAACATGCTGTCAAGTGGAGGGCGGTCTCCCGACCGGAATCCGACTCAGGATGTTGGTCAACATCATTCTCGACTTTGCTGTTGGATTGGTGCCATTCCTTGGTGATCTGGCCGATGCAGTGTTCCGTGCCAACACGCGCAACGCAACACTGCTTGAAGAGCACCTGCGTGAAAAGGGCAAAAAGGAGCTGCGAAAAAGCGGACAGCCCATCCCGGCCATTGATCCCAGTAGCGCAGAAGAGTATGACAGGATTCAACGAGATGATCCTCCAGAGTATCAGTCGGATCCTCCGTCAAGCCGAGAGTCTCCGTCCCGGTATGACGACCGGCATTATCAGGAGCCGAGAGCCCCACGGCAGCCAGACGTCGCCCGGGTTCGCGATGACCGTGGCTACTTTGGCCGTGGCAAGACTCGCCCACACGATGTTGAGATGGGGCAAGTATACTCGGACAGACATTACGGCTCCTCACGGCAGAATGGAAAGCAGCAGAGCAGGCGGCACGGTGGCTTTTTTTAGACGCTTGCTAGTTTCTTTGTTGGCGCAGGGAGCGCATGTTCGCTGGATCGTTGTCTAAGCGCCCGCCACGAAATTTTCTTTGATGTCTTTTGTCAGTTTGCATCTCCTTTGTCCTGGGAAACGGATTTCGCATGTCTGGAACGTGTTTGCTTGTACGATTATGATGCTGGGAAGCTCTGGAAGTGAATCTCTTGCATTTCGACGGTCGCCCCCATTGATGGGAAAGGGAAAGGGAAAGGGAAAGGGAAAGGGAAAAAAAGGTTTGCCGCGGAGGGGCCTTCATTAATAATGATAATTATGCAAAGACTTTTGACTTTTGTACGCGATGTACCGAGGATGGAGCGGGCTGGAATAAAAGATTGGCGACAATATGCATTGCTTGTATTATTGTTGTACGCGCGACAAGTTCGCCTGGTTTCAACTGCGAAGCATTATAGATTATCTCTAGGTAGATAGAAATCAAGATATGCAGCATAACGCAAGGGCCTCTCGACCAGGGGCTGTTTCAAGCTCAGACGTCCATCTGTATCAGCGACTAGTCATGATTAGCTAAAGAGCGTTGACGCGGTGAAGACGATGCTCGCTCCCAACCGTAAGCTCCTACAAAGCGTCGCCTCTTCTTCCGGCTTATTGCTTCATTTTGCCGCTGAGTAACGGCTGATGTTAAGTAAGACAGACCAGGGTATGGAGTATGCAAGCAAATCTCCTTGCAGAAAGCCCTAGCTGCATATTGGTGCTAGCATAGTAGGACAAGGCGTCGTGCAGTCAGCTCCTCGGCAGTCAAAAAAACGGAGCATAATAAACACCACCGTTCTGTGTTCCGTAGAGTGAGTCGTATACTCCATAGTTGCAGCTTGTTTCGTAATTTTCAGTCATTGCTTCATAACGCTCTCTCCCAGAACTAGTACCGAGTAAGCAAGCCGGAGCGTGAAGCCCAGACTTTTGCGCCTGGATGGAGACTATCGCGTTCCAGAGCTCAGACCTCTGGCCCCACGAATGAGGCCCATGTCTCCAGATTGTCTTCTCGGAGCTTCTCGCTCGCTCGGAGTTGTGGGAAAAGAGAAACGCTTGGATCAGCCAAGGATGGACCCTCGAGGCGATTCATACCAACCCATGATGCTCCAAAGGCTGCCTTGTCATATATGTATGGAGCGTAGAGTCGTGCATACGATACGATATGATACGGGCCTCTAGCAATTGAGCCCTCGCACAAAACAACTTTGGCCGTGGCCCCACCGACACGAGATCCAAAGGTGTTTGTTTTTGCTGATTCAAGATTGATAAACAGGGGCTCACGCATCGTCATTTGCTCAGCAGGGCCAGGATCAAGACGCCGTCCTGGTAGCGGGATATGTATGTACCTTGACGCGACTCGCAGCCTTCACGCGTCTGCCAGCGCCGAAGCACTTTAACGGGTGGCTGGTGCACCAGAGCTGTGCGCCCCGCCATGGCGGCCTGTGGCCCTGCCGAGTACCTCGCCGGTACCCGAGCACAGCTGCCATCCCTGCCTACGTCCCCTCCATGCTTTGCCCGATTCAGGGCGCCCAGCCTCCCAGCATCTTTAATAGGCTTCGCCAGCCCCGCTGGGCGACCCGCCGCAAACACGTCCTGAACGCGTCGCGCCGCACGTGACGGCGCTGCTCAGCTCTACAAAAACCTCTGGCGCCACCAAAGCTGCAGCACCTCTTCTCATCAACCACCGCGTCTGCACAACATCCCAGGCACTTCATTCTCTTGATTCTTCTTTCACTTTACGCGACCTGTCTTGTTGTTTTGTCTCTCCTCCTTCAGAATCATATCCAATGGCTGCCGAACTCACCCCTTCCAAGCAGGTGAGCACACCAATTCACCCGGGCATCACAGGTCCCTCGACCGTGATCCAGAGGTTGCCCTGTCGAATTCACACAAGGACCAAGCTAACGGGTTTGCAACAGGCTGCTTCTGCCATTGACTCATTCAAGATTGAGTCCCCCGTCAAGAAGATCAACTTCAACTCTGCCGACAAAGAAAACCAGCCTCTCGACGACGCCGCTCTCGAGAGCCTAGCCAGGCAGATGGACGATAACCACAAGCCCACTGAGGCCGCCAAGAAGGTCGAGAAGGAAGAGACCAAGCCCAGCGTGGCTGCCACAATCAAGGCCGAGGAGGCTGATGAGCCTATCCTGCAAGAGAACCCTCAGCGATTCGTCTTGTTCCCCATCAAGTACCATGAGGTATGTGGAAAAAAAAATCCCCTCCCTCGAGAACGCGTCTCGACGCGTAAAGTGGCACCCCACCATGCTACCAGGGGTTGAAGTGGGATATCAATTGGCTAACAATGATCAATTAGATCTGGCAAATGTACAAGAAGGCCGAAGCTTCTTTCTGGACTGCTGAAGAAATCGATCTGTCCAAGGATCTGCACGACTGGAACAACCGCCTGAACGATGACGAGAAGTACTTCATTTCTCACATCCTGGCTTTCTTCGCTGCCTCTGATGGCATCGTCAACGAGAACCTTGTCGAGCGTTTCAGTGGTGAGGTCCAGATCCCTGAGGCTCGATGCTTCTACGGCTTCCAGATCATGATGGAGAACATCCACTCTGAGACTTACTCGCTGCTCATCGACACCTACGTCAAGGAGCACAGCCAGCGCAACTACCTCTTCAACGCCATTGAGACCATTCCTTGCATTCGCAAGAAGGCCGAGTGGGCCATCCGATGGATCCAGGACAAGGACTCGTCCTTTGCCCAGCGCCTCGTTGCCTTTGCTGCCGTCGAGGGTATCTTCTTCAGCGGTGCCTTTGCCTCCATCTTCTGGCTCAAGAAGCGAGGTCTCATGGCTGGTCTGACCTTCTCCAACGAGCTCATCTCTCGTGACGAGGGTCTGCACACTGACTTTGCATGCCTGCTCCACTCTCACCTGAAGAACCGTGCCAGCAAGGAGGTCATCCGTGACATCATCACCGATGCCGTCAGAATCGAGCAAGAGTTTTTGACCGAGGCTCTCCCCTGCGCTCTGCTGGGCATGAACTCCAACTTGATGAAGCAGTACATTGAGTTTGTCGCCGATCGCCTGCTTGTCGCTCTCGGTAACGAGAAGATCTACAAGTCCTCCAACCCCTTTGACTTTATGGAGAACATTTCTCTGGGCGGCAAGACCAACTTCTTCGAGAAGCGTGTTGGCGAGTACCAGAAGGCTGGTGTCATGAACAGCACCAAGAAGCCTGTCGACACCACAACCGCCGAGGAGCCCAAGGCCAACGGCGGCGATTTTTCCTTTGACGATGACTTTTAAGTCATTGGTGCATTGTCACATTTCTCTCATCTCATTTTTTTCTTGCTTTACAGTTGACACCATGTACATTTTGCAAAAAGAGCCGTCCGCGGGTTGGATTGGCAAGACGGCGTTGAAGTATCACAGTGGATTGGAAACACATTCTGTTGGTTCCTTGTATTGGTTCAGAGGTTACACACACAGACACTGCGGGCGTTTGGGTTTTTTTTTAACATGGGTCTCGTTCGATGAATGCGTTTTTTTCTGACGCGGAGGATGATAATGGACGTGTTGGATCATGATACACTGTATGGAGTACGTAGCTACGGAAGAAATAGTCCAGCAAATAGACCTGGATGAACGATTACTTAAAAGTCTCTTTGTGCATCGTGATATGGCATATACATTTTCTAGAAACTGGTTTGGTGCGCCTTTGATATCCACAGGCCGTGTTTTCCACACGCAAATTGCTCAGTACATATATTCGTCCACATCCACCAAAAAGCAGCCCTATATCCAATCCGACCTCATTTCTTGCCCTTCTTCTTCTTCTTTCCGCCGCCACCGCCTCCTCCAGCTGCACTCTGCTGTGTCTGCTGCGGCGCCTGCTCGCCCTGCGGTGTCTCAACCGCAGCATCGGCATCCTGCATCGTCGCCTCTGGCACGTCGTGCACGTTCGCCATGGCCCTGCCCAGCCGTCCCATTGCGGCGTGCATGAGGCGCGTGACCTCTGCAGCCTTTGTGGTGCGGTACTTGAGCGTCACGCCGCTGACGGGGTCGTATGTCTTGAGGACGAGGCTGCCGCGGGGAGGCTTGGGATCTGATGATGCGGCGGCGGCTGATACATTGGCGGAGCTGGCGTCGGGATCGGTTGGTTTGCGGGGTTTGACGGCTTTGATGGAGTATCTTGTTGTGACGCGGGTCTGGGATATGCAGATGGGAATAGTTAGCTGGAGATTGTTTTTTGAACAAGTTTGGGGGGTAGCTTGCTGACCTGGGAGGGCCGAGCCTCAAGCAGAGCGACGGAGTGGTCGAGCCATTCCTGGCTCGTTTTGAAGTATGGCATTGGAGTGCTATGATGTGCGAGGCTCCATGTATGTGTTGTGTTGTAAAAAGAGTCTCCTTTTGTATGGGGCGGGAGGATCGAAAGGCTGCGGCTGGGAGATGCGATGGGGGGAGGGGAGTTGAGGCGAGGCTGTGGCGGTTTGGAGCAACGATATTGGCGGTTTGATAAACTTGGCTTGCCGATTTATGTGGTTCTGGTGGCATGGCAATTTTTGGCGGGGCTGCGGGGCTGGTACAAGGTACTTGCGCTTTGTACTGTTTGATGCGTTGAAGATGATCTCTTCACTACTACCCTAGATATATAGATATTCCCTATTTATAAGGGCCATAATAGTGTCAATTTCTTAACGGCCAGAAAAATTAATAAAATTATGTCAATTCTTGTGCATAGGATAGACAAGAGAGAGTGTAAAATTGGAAGTTACCCAAGAGTTTTAATTGAACATATAGTTGTTTACCAAGATGTATAGGTATGTTTATAGTCGGGATAAGACAAGTCCAAGTGGCAATATCCAAGTGCTTTACAGATCAGTGACTGTATATGTTAAAAGTGCCATGGAGTTCCTATAAATAGCTGACTCACAAGATGGTGATTCGATTCCTAGATACAGAATAGAAGATTGTTTAAATGGCCCTATATCACCAGGATATCCCGAGATAACTCTCCATACCTCAATACAGAGTCCTTCTACTTCGTAGGCAAAATTTATGTACCATAATATTATGATATCATCCTTCGCAAAGCTCAGGCGCAATGTTGACTTGCTGAAGGGCGAGCCACTTTAATGATTCCAAAACGACTGATTGAATAATTTGGATGGGGGACATTGGGTGAGAGCTTGATTCTCTACATGGTGGTAGAACTACCCAATTAGAAACAGCATATAGTTTGATATTTTTACATGTCTACTGCGGTGACTCCTTATAGTATAATAAAGCTACTCGGGTGCTACTTGGATGGATAGTTGAGCCCCCTAGACCCTTGATATGTTTCTCTCACGGTTTATTTGGCTTGATGCTTAATATATGCCAACGGCCACCAAAAAGTACTTTTGACGCTCAACATATCCCGTCTCTCTTTCATTTATCCAAAAACGCCAGTCAATGGAACGTTCATGTACTTGTGCTCAACTGCCGTGCTCATTAATTGCAGTTACACTCCCCCAAGCAGGCCATATCCAAATATTTAAATTTGTCCAGGCCATTTGTCTCTTTTAAATGACAGCGCAGAAGATGAGTTCACATCTCTGCCATGCTATACATATGAAAGCAGTTCTTTTGCACACGCCGCGGCCGCTGCAGCCGCATAATAATTCCAATCGCCGTTCTGATGAGAATCTGCATAATTGGAGATGCCACAAATAGCAATGCAAGAATATTCAGTCATCAAGCCAGCTGCCTCCATCTCGAAACAGAGCACATCGCCAAAATCCCTCTTAGCGGCGCTATTACTGCTCCGCATGTAGGTGTCTCCAGAGGCAATCAGCCCGTAATGTATTTCGGGCCCAGGAAACTCACGTGTTTGCCTCTGAATAGTTCTTTGACGGTCGCATTGGTCACAAGTTGGTTGGTTCAATACATGAGGGTAGCCGGCTTCAAATAAGACATCGGTCTTGACTGAAGGCTGCCGATAGACAGAAAGGCGTGGCCCTTTCTGTAGCATCATTGACACGAATTCTTCAATCTTGTTGTCACTGACAAGGTGATCGGATCGCATCGTTTCAACTGCACTCCGTAACAATGGCGGAGGCGGCCACAGAAAGCCTTTGAGAAAGAAGCCATAATCCGTCTCTTTTCCCAGGTCATACTGAACCACGCCACCATATTGCCCGTTGGGCATGCTCACGACCACATCGCCCAGGCGAATATCGTGCTTGTCACTGGGCACCCCTCCGCCTATTCCCACGAGAAACCGTAATGTTATAGCAGGAAATGTGCGCGCCAGGTTTGTCGCAACCGTCGCCGCGGAGCCTTTTCCTTGGTTTCCGGGGAGGCATGCAAGCACAATATTATGCCCATAAAGTTCACCCAGAACGTATGTATTTAAGTCGCCTTCTTTTCTGGGCAGGCGAGGATGCTCTCGGTCCAGCATATAACGAACAGCGCTCATCTCAAAGCTCATGGCGCATACCACGGCCACGGTATAGCTTCCGTAAGACAATCTGTTTCCAGTTTCGTCTTCCATTTTTAAATATCATACGATCTGACAATCCGAGATATTTGTGACAATCAGAACAGTCTGCTTGTGTATCATCTTATAGCTGAGCCCCAAAGCGGTTCAGGCTGTGCTAGGCTGTGCCGAGGCTTTTTCATCAGGCATATCAAACTCCACAATATGGTTCTTGCTGCAGGAGAATACCTGATTGGGCCGCGGGGCTGGAGCCAATGTAACGTACAGTAATATACATGCAACTAGCCGACAGGCTTGGTTGTGGAAGAAAATACACGAATTATTTATGATATTTCTTATTGGTTAAGTGTTTGTTGAGGAGTTTGGCATGTCATCCAGTCAGTAAATTTCGATGTTCCAGTATATCTATTACCTATATAATTAAATATGGAAAACCAATTGATAAGTTGCTGTTTTATAAAAGCTGACCAAATTTGGTAATCGGTGAATACGTTGCCTAAAGTATCTACACAGAGCCTGAGAGCTATATTGAATAGGTAGTCACCAAACATCGGGTACGAGCATGTTCCAATTGACCCATACAAATCCCTATTCCAGTATACCTCAACTCTGGTGCCATTTCTTCAGATTGTAAGATATATTTATGATTCGGCTCTGCATCTACGTCCTAGATATTAGCGCTTTCTGAACAAAGAGTGAAGAGATGCAGTTAAGCAGCATACAGCGGGCTGATGATAAGCCCTATATAGTGAGATAATGCATGCATTTCAAACCGATTTCTCTCTACAAAGCCTTAGGATACAAGTACTATACATACATTTTATTCATATACTTTGTTCTAATTTCTTCTCTTATGGTTCTTGCTTTGATTCATTGATTTGTAGATCAGTTGTAACTAGTCAATGGATATATTTCAAAGTCGTATTCTCATCTATGTAGTTTTCCATTCGGGGCTATTGACCCCCCTGTGTATCCCCATCATCTCCACATACTGCCCAAGCTTTATCCTCTAGAGGTTGGCCTCGGCTGGAATCTAAAGGGAGAGTGCAAATTTGGGTCCACCGCCTTGGTCACTACAGAAGTGTGTTTTTGGGTCCGCGATGGCCCCGTGCCATTCACAACAATGGTGGAAGTGACAATCTGCAGGGGCTTCATCTTGAGTTCGCCAATCTCCGGTTGGGCGCCGCACTTTAGGGAGACCCAGGTCTTGACGTCAAAATCGGCGGCGTTGTAGTTGTGGCAGCCCAGAGGCGGGTCGTACGCCTGCGCGTTGCCGTCGTTGGAGCAGTCGTTGGTGTCATAGGCCGTGCAAATGCCGCCGAGGACGCTCCATGAAAGCGGCTGGGTCAGGGTGCCGGCGCTGCAGTTGGTCCGGGTGTTGCCGCCGTTGGTGAACCATTGGCATGAATTTCCGTTAGTCGATGTCTGCGGGAGATTGCCAGTACGAATGACGAGGCACTGGTCATTCGAGCCGTCAATGTTGTGGCCCTCGAGAACGTAGTAGTCGCCGACACAGTCCGCCTTGCTATAGATGGCAATGTTCCAGGTTGCGGTTGGACTCGGGGCCGCAGAGGTCGTCGTCGGCGTCAAGCCCGCCCACGACGACCAGCTGGACAGGTAGTCGGCCGGGAAATTCGTCTCCACGGCGACCTGGGAAAAGTTGCTCACCGTGAAGAAGGCGTCGGGCCCTGAGTCGTCATCCTCGTCGTCTACTGCAGCACACACGCCCGTGTCAAAGGCGTAATTCACTTCATCGAGAAGCGTCCGATTAGCCGGGATCTCGACTGTGCCGTTGCTGTGGAGGGTGAAATAGCCATCAACTTGAAAACTGCTAGTCGTTACCCCGGACGGGGGTTTAGGAGCAAGTGGCAAATGCGGATAGATACCGCCCAGTGCCTTCTGTACATATCGGGTCAATGCATACATGGTCAAACTATCCGAGTTCTTCATGATAAAATCCCCTGTTGTTCCTATGAGGGGATTGAAGCGTGCAAGAGCTTTTGTCATTTCAGGGCCATAGGCTTTGGGCTCTGGGTCTACGTAGCCTGTCATTTGAAGCTTCAGATCAAGGACCGCACCATTGGTGCCATAGGGCTTGGCCAATGCCACCCGCTTGATATGGAGCAGCTCGTGGATCCATGCTCTCCCCTGGTTTGACGCATAGGAATCCATATTGGCCCACTCGTCAAGAGGATTCCGTGTATCTGCGTAAAGACTGATGACATAGTCAAGTGATGGGGTCCTAAAATACTTTGGGCAGAAGTTGATGCGTGGAGTGTTATACTGGGGGTCTTTGTTTGCTGTGTATGCCACTATATCCTTACCCACGCCACAGGTACACTTGCGTTTCGGATCGTCGCAACGGACGGCGATCTTCCTGTAAAAGATATCGGGCAACCAGCCAGGCTGGATGCTGGCCAGGTTCTTGAATACGGCTGTCATATCGCCCTGCCGGTTCTTGTTGAGCGCTGGCGGACCAAGATACTCGACGGCGCTTGCTTCGTTCCGGTTGATGCCTGCATTGGCTTCCTTGTATATGAGGTTCATGATTTTCCACGACTGTTGCCACCCCGACAAAATGGCAATTTTCTCCTCCGGATCGCACCCGTCCCAGCCGGTGAGCGCCGTGGCCAGAGTTGTCAAGTTGGACAACGGATACTGAGTCATATCATAGTTACTCAACGCCAGCGCAGCGGTAAAGGCGTTCTCCATTTCCGTGACATTGATCTTGGCTTGGGCCTCGTCCGGGGTTTCAACAAATTGGACCAGGTCAACTGCCCACTCTACTGAGCCGGCAAAGTTATACCCGGCATATCGGTTGATTCGACTCGCCTTGGTGTCCTGAGACATGTAAGCAACCCATGTACCATCTCCGTATGTCATCATGTCCGAGTCGCTGCTGTTGTCGTGCCATGTGGTGACGCCGCGGCGAGACAGAGCCCCATTGCTGGGATTGCTGAGCGCTTCCAGCTCGGCTTGAGAAATGTAGCCGGCCTCGTTTGTGCATTTTCCTGGAGTGGCCGCTGATGCCGGACCTTTGAAGAGACATGTGGGCCCGGTGCAGCTTGGGTTCACCATGCCAAAGCTTCTGCCATAGCCGGCAATGCCTACGGCAATCTTGTTGGTAGGAACGCCAGCTTTTGTAATCATGGACAGCGCATACTCAGTCTCGGTAAGGTTGACGTGCGAGCGCAGGCAGTTGCCAGTTGGACAACCAGGGTTCGCAAAGGTGCTGTTATAGTCCCATTGCCCATGGAGATCGTATGTCATGTAGACAATGTAATCCAAGACTTTTGCCATGTTTGCGATAGGAAAGCCCTTGAGGTACCAATACGATGCCGGAGCAGCCATGGAGATGGTCTTGCCTGCAGGAAGGATTGCGCGAACCTTTTGCAAGAAGCTAAGGTAGTTTGGGCCATCTGAAGGACTTCCCGGGACGGACCCTTTGATATCCGTGGCGCCGGGATATTCCCAATCAAAGTCGACGCCATCCAGGTTATACTGGTTTATAGTATTGACCACACTCTGTGCAAATGTCTGTCTGTTTGCGTCAGTGACGCCTTGTTGGAAAATAGGAGCCGAGTCTTGGCTGTATTCGTGTTTGCGGCATGTTAGCAATCGATTGTTTTTTTTTATATAAGCGAATGAAAGAGAAATAGCAGAAATAGCAGCAGGTAATAGCAATAGCATAAAAAGGAACTGACCTAGTAGAAAAAGACCAGCCTCCGAAAGACAGGATGCGTTTAAACCCCGTAGAATTTGCAAAAATCTTAAACTGATCCAGGCTGGCCGAGAGATCCACTTGAAAATCTTTGGTAATAGAACCAAAGGCATAATGTATGTGGGTATATGAGGAGGGCAGTTGGCTGGCATCCATAGCAAGGCAGGATCGGTTGGCCCCAAAGGACTCAAAGTAACCTATCGACATGAACTCTGTTGGAGGCGTTCCATTATTGACAATAGACGTCCCGCAGTTGGAGATGCAGCCATTGCTTCCTGGGGCAGCAGTGCCCGGGGCGCCGGTGCTGGATTTGGAGGGCGTGCAGAAATCTGGAGTGATGCCACACTGGCCCCATATGTTACACTGCAAGACAATGAGTTAGCGTTGAAAACTCGTGCTTGATAGGTTCGACGGAAAGAAATCACTTACACAGGCGTTGAGGGGACACGGGTTTAGAGAGCCAATCTGAGCCCAATTGCTGGGCGGTTTTGATCCCGCCACTTGCGGGCCGCAAACCGTGCCCTTGACAGGAGCCGGCATAGGGGGGTTGCCAGTGCTTAAGCATATGCTCATTCCCAGCTGCAAGCCTGAACAGCCGGTCCAGCCCCAGGTTTGTTTGTTCCATGATTCGATGTTGGCCGTGGTGATGTAGTTATTCTGAGCAATGAGATCACAGTAATCTCCGCTCTTCACCGTATAAGTGGCACAGGTGCCATTGGCGCTTGGCTGAGGAGCAAGATTGGGAAGAGTTCCAGCTGAACAACAAACGGGCTGTTTCGGCTGCAGCGTAGAGCAAAGAGTAGAGCTCGGGTTATACTTTGTAAAGTTGGCCGCTGTGATGCCACATCTCGTAGCCAGGCTGGCGCACGAGTCGCCTGACTGAACGAGGATATACGAGCAGACCGCCGCAGCTACCTGTAGCATGTTGACGCCCATTCTCCAAGCAGGCAATTGCAGACACTAAGGGACATCCTACATTGTCCAAAAAGCGTGGCAGCCTGGCTGCCATTATATAGTCGACGGCTCCATCGCAACATACACCAGACGCTTATATCCTCGTCCTGTGTCTATGCAATGATCTAGGGTTACAGGATCAAGGTAGCAAGGGAATGGCACTCGCCAATTCTCCGTCGGGAATCTCTCACATTGTCCAGGAACGGAGTCAGTAGCCCGCGGTGTGAATTGCAACTCCGCTGGAGCCTGTGAGAAGAGAAGAAGATTTTTTCATGAACGTTACTAGCATGTATGGCATGACGCTATCCTGAAGCCGGAATCTGTTCTCCCTATCGCCGCCGCCGCGCCGCCTACGTTACCGACGGCGTTCATATCGGACAGCAAAATGCATGTTTCGTATGCATGTTGGTTATGAGTTGCAGTTCCTCCCCACTAGAACGAATACGCACCCCTGTTTCTTGCACTAAATATCTCGACCGAAGCGTCTCGACCATACAAATCAACAATGGACCCGGCAGAAGCCGTAACCTTGTTACCACAAGTTACTTAGACTTACCCTTTCCGTCGTGCCGGTTTACCGGACAGGCGAGCTCAGAAACTAACGCGCGGCCTGGATGACAGGGCCTCAAGAACCATTCAAGCAAAAATTTCCAACATTACAGTGCTGATGACGTTGCATGTAGTATTTCAAGTGCGGAGGCAGAGCCGTCATCAGCTTCACACTTCCAACTTCAAGAAACAGCATATGCAATGGCAAGACTCCTTCCATACCTGCTTGCTTTGGCGACAGCCGTTGTAATGCTGCAGTTTTTTTCCTCTCAGGCACGAGCGCAAGCAATGACGGACGACGTAGACGATGAAGACGCCACGGGCTATGGTGAGTGGGTCTTGGCGAAATCGGAAGCCGGATTGGAACCAGAATACCGAAAACTTCTCGACGAAGAGCGCCCCGAGTATAGGGTCAAGTTTGGCCAGGGGCCTGGGGGCTTGGTGAGGGGGTGGCCATCCAAGGGCGGTTTCTATGTCTTGAGAAATTGCCTCGGCGTTGAACTTCAATTTCTAGGAGTGGACCGATTTCATAATATGCCTCGCCCATCTATATCCGATCCCACCGCCGCTGCCGATGAAGAAGAGATGCATTGCAATAAAAGTGAGTACCTGTCAATAGACTTTGCTCGATACTCATGGCCCCTCTGTTATTATTGCGACCACCATTTACAAGAGAGTCTCTTTTGGAAAATGACAAAAACCAATCCAAAGCAACTAGCACATTTTACAATAGCCGCCTTGATATAAGAGACGAGATGCTAATTCAGACATGACAGTGCGACAGCTAGGTGCCACTTGGTGGGAGAATGAAGATGACTATCTGAATAAAGTCTATGGAGAACCTGGGCCGACCGATAAGGCTTTATTTGTTGGCTGGCCAGCGGGAGGTGGAGTATGGGTTCTGAACGTGTCGCGAATGGGAGCTGGATTAATAGGCGCCGCTGTCATCCATAATGCTTACAACATGGAAGAACGGTGCAAGGCGATTGAGCAGTTAGGGGGGGTCTTTTATTCGAACCCGAAAGATTGTCCATTCCTGGATCTGCCTTGAGCATCATTACATGCTTCTTGAGCATGATTGGACGTGGATTTGCACTGGCCATGAGCTTGGCCTATGTTAAATTTGCCATTGTTAGTCGTTGCCTTTATGTAAACACATTTCAACTAAATGATGTGTAACGCATTGCTTTACGACTATGTAATAGAAGAGATTAAGGAAATAGTATACTGACCATTTCGTGAAAGGGCAAATGACAAAAGTCGAGCTACATACCCATGCAGGCTTTTAGATGTCACTTATGGAGCCTCTCATATCACTTGGAATCGTACGTAGGCTTTCCCTCTCATGTTGAAAATGATTTTTCGCCCAAGTCATTTACAGACTAGTCCGATCTGATGCCCCTCCATCATATATTGATACGAACATGATCTGGCTGACCTGCCCGAAACAAACCTGTCCGAAGAACCGCATGGGAGAAACTCGGAAACGTAATAACATGCTAGGATCCTTGATACCAGGCCAATAAAAAAAGGCAAAGGGACCACCGGATTGTCGGAAATTAAGCCTCAATGATTGCTACATCTCCATCTACTCCACTGGCAGCAAGGTTTTCTGACGAGCACCCGGATATGCTACTATCGCATGCATCCGAAGGTCACTGTAACCTCAGGTCGAACCCTTGAATAAAATGGTAATAAGCCTAGCGATTCCTTGTAGAATCGTATCCACCGATTTCGATAGAGCCAACGCAGGGGAACATCACACTAACGATATCACCTTGGCGCGAGCCGATATTGCCGGTGAGCAGCATTATAACTTGACACATCGGTTGATGTATTAATAGGCGATGATGAGAAATAAGCCTAAGCAAGACTTAATATCTTAAATTTAACCCTACAATAGCACAAGGGTATCATGAATGTAGACAATTAGGTCGTTTACATAGATCCACATAGTTGGGACCTTTGTGCACTCAGCGATTCAAGCAGCACAACCAACAGCACCGAGAGAACTACCGAGCTCTTGATTCTATCCGCTCAACTACCTTATACAGCAGACGCCGAAGGGTGGCAAAGGACGATTGCCTGTGGCTAGAAATAACTGCCTTCTCATCTCGGTGAGTCAAAAAGGCGAAGGAATTAGAAATTGAGACCCTTGTACGGAAAACTGGTCCGCAAAAAAAAAAAAAAAAAAAAAGTCTCCGTTTCTTTCAGATACTCCATAGTGGGCCGGCTATTTGCAGTCACACAAGCTCAGTAACCTCGGTATCCCAAATAATGGCATTGAGCAATATGTGAGAACCTATCCGGCGGAATAACATGTTGCATACATTACTATTGACTTGTTCTTGAAATTTCTGCTTCTAGTTTATTCGTTCTGTTTTCTACATGTTTATTTTACTGTGTTCCTACCCGAAGTTTCCATGTATGATACGAGAAGGAGACTATTGAGCAGCTAGTTTTCGTTGCAATATAGGCGTAAAAACTAAGCACGTCCAGAAGTGTCCATCTCGATCAAGCCAATTGTCAACTCTGCTCTATCCAGACAAATGATGACTTCATTAATATCAACAGCAAGAATAATCTTTCCCATAACCAGCTGTTTTCCCGGTCCTCACTCAATCCTACACGCTTCGCTTATACATGTGAATCTACTCGACCAAATGCTATGCTTCCTCTTTCTTTTTCTTTTCTTTTTTCACCTAGCAAGCATGAAGTAGATTAACATCTGTAGTACTAATCCCACAGCCATTTTTTCCATCTCAGGTAATACAATGAGGGCAACTTTCATTGCCCTAGTTTTTCAGAGTTAGGCAAAGCCGGACTATTCTGGAAAGAGGGTACGATTGCACTTCTGCATGCCCAGGATAGAGAGTGGATCTGCTGATCTAACCAGGTTATTCAATTACACTGGCATAACATCTCTATAGTATGCGGAGGGGATAATAGGTCAAGTTTATCCAATGCCTTGTAGGACTGTTGCTCATAAGGATATCACGCACTGATTGCTTTTGCAATGGACGTTCATCCTACTAATAGTAACACGATAGGTAAGTGCAAATAACAAGATTTATTTGCAGATTGTTGGATTATAGCAAACATGTATGACATTTTACTCAAGCAAGCATTTTGTTGAACTCTCTTTCCCAATTAATCCAATTGTACTCTTAGATTTCTTGATGTTAGGATCACAGCGAGGCTCACGAAGATCCCTTAGTGGTCACGACTCTGTGTCATCTGCCAAAGGTCACAGAGTTGCGTCGGTGATAGCAATCCTGAGAGCTTCCCAAGCGCCACAAATACTCTTATACCTATCTGGGTGTAATTCCTTCTAATAATTCATACTGCGAAGTTTTCATTTCTTCCACTGTTGGTAAGTCTTATTCCTAGATTGGCCGATTATTGGAGGTGGTTGTACGACCCAGAATGTATTCAAAGACCCGCCCTGCACATGGCTCCTTTCCAAGTCACTGGGTCCAACAACATACACCATCGTTGGCCAAGGCGCTCTTGGCCCATTCCGGAAGTGTGTTGCTGCACTCTAATGCACCCTAATTTTTATACATCCGAATGATGGGGCTGGAAATGACAGTATCCAGTCTATCTCTTATTCGACAACCCTTGTCAATGCAAAGGGGTATGGTATATAACTGTAAGAAGCTATCGCGATGTCCATTCAGAAGATGATTGTTCAATGATTGCATGTAACAGCATGTCGACCTGTGATTATTTTATAAATGGAGCCTAGCCATCAAATAAGGCCGCTCTGTTAGATTGTCTCGGCGGCAACTACAACATGCACGAATAATGACACTGACATAGCTACACCTACCCCTACTCGAAGTCGTAGTAGCCTCTTGCAATAAAGCTCCACGACTTCCACGCGGAATAGGATGTAAATAACGTGAATATACTGCACGGGGGATGCAATGATGATGGTGATGATGATGATGATGATATAATATCTATATATATTCAAGACATGGGCATAGTCCTACAACTTGGCATATTATTACGTAAGGATTAATAAACCAGCGGGCCAGCTGTAAGCATATGCCAACCATGTTGATTACAATGTAAGATACTGCGAATCGTTGGATCTGCAACTAAAATGTGCCTATACTTTTTTCGAGACATATCAGGCAGCAGCTGCAGGGTATCAACTTTGACCTAGAAAATTACAATTACTCTAAATGCCCCCAAAAGTCTCCCCCTCTAACAACTCTTGTTCTGCAGTCATTTCAGCACTCAACTGAATGCTAATTCAGGTATTTATACTCAGATTGACATTTCGACAACCAGTCCAGGGCTCCTTGTAACAAGCCATGTCCACCGATATGGGCAATGGCTCATCAACGAATGCTCGTAGACAAATCCAGACAGAGGATTCGAATAACAACGGTCAGAGGGAAGCTTTATTATTGAGAGCCGAAACTATACGCTCATGGTTTCCAATCGTGGAGCCAGACGGCGATGCCATCGTGCCCGATCACACGGCCTTTATATCCCCAGGTGCGCTCTCTCTTTTCTCAATCAATAGATGGAACCTCTGAGATTGATGACGAGCTACAGATTCTCCTCCAATTTTGCCCACATTGCCCTTTGAACTTATTGAGAGTATAGCGAACCATCTGGACAATCGCTCAATTAAACATCTGCGCTTGACTTGCAAGCTCTTGAGCGCCATAAAGTTGCGCATACATCGAGTCTTTCTCTCCGCCAATCCTCTTAATATCAAAGTCTTTCTCTCCATTGCCAACCATGATGTGTATCGTCAGAGCATTAGCGAGATTATTTATGACGATGCGCTCTTATGCCACTCCTTCAATGATTATATCAGCGATTTAAGGCGTGATGGCGTCAATTATTTAGAAACGCCAACAGATCTGGAATGGTTTCTGTCTGAGGGGGATAGAAATCTGGATGGATTGATAAACCGCCGAAGTCATGATAACCAAAACCGCCCGCAACACCACGAAATAGCGCGGCAAGCAAACGCCGAACCACCGCTAGAAGAATCGTGGGCATACTATCAAGATCTACTGCGTCAACAAGATGAAGTTGTTGCCACTGGAGCTGATGCCGAGGCTCTTCACTATGGCTTACGGCAGTTTCCCGCGCTGCAAAGAGTCACTGTTACGCCTGCTGCTCACGGATGGCTATACACGCCTCTCTACAAGACGCCCATGATTCGGGCTTTTCCGTATGGATTCAATTATCCAATTCCTCGCGGCTGGCCGACTCGGCGTTCCGGTGCTGCCACTGCAAACATTGCGCCGTGGGAAGACGCAAAAGCAAGATGGCGCGGCTGCAACATCGTCACCCGGGCTTTGGCTCAAGAGAAACAGCACCATCGCGTCTCTGAATATCGAATCGACTCGCACTATCTTAGCACAGGACTCAACTCCCGCTTCTTCGAACAGCCAAGCGAGGAGTATTCAGATCTTCTATCTGTTCTTCGGCAGCCTAACTTGAAGAAGTTCCATCTATCCCTGTACTTGAACGGGGAGAGAGAATTAGATCCGGATTGGGCAGCTCTTCGCAATAACCTCTTGCGAGATGCCTTGGCAGAAGCCACAGAACTCGAGTCTTTCAGCATAGGCACAAGCTGGCACCAGGACCATTTCGCAGGCGGGATCCCCCCCGTCGACCTGCTCGCATTCCTCCCTATTGATCGCTGGCAACGGCTACAGCATTTCCGGCTATGGAACTTTCCAATACTTACGGCCAATCTAATATCAATGTTGTCACAGCTTCCCGAGCTGCGCTCTCTTGAGTTGGGTTATTTGGACGTCCACCGCAGCAGCGTTCATGATTTACTCAATGAAATGCGTGACTCTCTGCGTTGGCATTTGAGACCCACGCAGCCCAAAGTCACGATTGTTACACCTACCCCCCTTCGCTATACTCAAGGACGTGCTATTTGGGCTGATGAAGAGGTTGACAAGTTCCTGTATGGCAATGGCGAGAATCCCTTTACTACTAATGATGGAGAGATGGTAGGTACTGGATTGGGGATTATAAGAGACGCGTTTGATCCGGCGTATGCGCGGCCTTTTATTTGACATGTCGAAAGCTAAGGGGGGGATTTTGAAAAGTGCTTACTGTAGCTGGATACAAATGATTATGATACAATCATGTTAGCTGTGACGAAATATAGACGTCTTCAGGTCAAACAAGGACTTGATAAACGAGTCCACCGTCTTCTTAATGTGAGAAATAAATAGAAATGCAAAAATGAATTCTCAATTTTATCACATAACCTTACGACCTCTAAACCACTTTGAGCCATACTCACTGGCAATTGAAGCGTCTATATACATATAAAAAACACATTGTAAAGCAGCCGATCCCTTCGTTTGAGCCACTTAACATGACGCCGGGTATCTACATGGTCCCTTTTCGACTTTCTTCTACTCCAAATAAATAGAGCTGAAATACGGTCACCATTTCTACACTCTTGCCTTCAAAACACCTAAACTCTTAAGGGTTATGCGTGGGGATCCGGCAGCCAAAGAACCAGATCCTGGTCCGCCGTTGCGAAAAAGTTGAATCGCGGGTTAAACGCCAGCACTGCCGCCTCTCTTTTGTCTGGCAGAGTCCATGTTGGGTCGAGCACCTTGTTCTCTGGCGGCTGCTTCAGCGTATCCCAGACGAGCACATCCTGCTTCGCGCCACCACTGAGTACAAACCGCCCGTCTGGTGCGAAACAACAATCTCCGCTGCTCTCAAACGCACTGGGCTCAGTTGAAGAAGGGCTGGTGCCGTTGGCTGGAAGACTCTCTCCCGCAGCAAGCCGGCGCGTTCCTCCTGCTGGTCGTCGGAGATATGCCTTTAGATTGCCCTGGAAGGCGTCGAGAAGGAAGTGCCCGCGGCCCTTTGTGCCGACGAGGACAGTCTTGCCATCGTTTGAGAACTCGAGCTTGGTCCACCCCTTAAGGAGACACTGAGAATCGACTCCGCGGCACTGTTCCACAATATCGATGGTAGCAAACGGCGCCTTGTCGTAATTTCGAACGTCATACATTAGAACGGTTCCGCTGCTGGGGCACGCGACGGCAAAGACTGTTCCCGAAGGATCGTAAGCAGCAAGATATGGTGATCGGAGGAAAAGCTGGCCCTGCCAATGCTTCGTCTGTGTGTCCCAGAGCCGGACGGTGTTGTCCTGAGAGCAGGAGATGAAGTTGTCGCTGCCTGGATGGACGGCAAGTGCTGTGACGGCAGCATCATGGCCTTCAAAGTAGCGAATAAAGGAGTTGTCGTGAGTAGCAAGATATCGGATAGCATCTAAGGCAGAGGTCAGCACGATGCTATGCAAGCAGCAAGCAAACGGATTGAGGGCGGCCAATTACGGTTCTGTTTGGTACTGGCGTAGATTATACTGGACCTAGTATGTGTAAACTTTGCCAGCTTGACGCCATACTTTTTGCTCAGCAAGCTCTTGTCGTGACGACCCTCTCGAACATTGTAGAGCTGAATGGTTTCGTCGCTCGCCGACGTCATGAGCAGCTCGCCGTCGTCGTCGTAGTCAATTGACAAGACCCGAGGCTGAGGCTTTCCATCCTTTATGTCCTCGCGTCGTAGAAGCTAAAATCCCAATTCAATCCCCTCAAGTCAGCTTCTGATGGCTCAGCTCCGATTGGCAATTTTCGCGGGACAAAACAAAACGGACCTTTGTTGGGCGAAAACTGGAGACGACGTCGCTGAGATTTGACACGGGCGCGCTGGCCGCCAGACTCCTCGAGATGCTTATTGACGGAGAACCATTTGAGCTGATTGGATGATCGAGATCCATGGGAGTGGAAGCCATTGTCGCCGGATTTCAAGCTTGAAGCTGCGAAGCTATGCGATGCAATGCGATGCGATGCGATGCGTCTCTTCCGACCGAGGCCGCAGAGGCCTTTGTAGTGTCGCTGATGCTCTTGTAGAGATTGTCTCGAGTAATTGACTTGGTTAGCTGTATTTTTCGGTATTTTATCGTATTGATTGAGTGGTTGGCGGAGGATCGAGGGCGGTTGCGATTTTGTTTGTGATGGTGCGAATTGCTTTGTGGTTTTGCGAAGAGCAACGACGTCACGGATTGGGTTTTCGCGTGGCGCCAACAGAGACGCCAAAGCACGTGCCAGTTGATGGGCCAGCAGGGGGGAATCTCGGATTTTGATGTGTAATAAATGACAAAAAAAAAGAGATGATGAGTTGATGGGAATATTATTGTATTCTTATTGATTATATGAGTTGATGAATTTATACATTTATTCATCTTGCAATGGATGTTGCATAGCCATTGTTATGGATACTCTCTTGCATCCAACACCAACCCTCCGTATAAGTCATCTCATCAACACAATGACACTTCAATTCATTTTCAATCTGTTATACGATAAAGGGGTATATACGCTGATATAAAATAGATACATAAATAATGAAAAGAATGAAAAAAATCAATCGAAATGTTTCAATCTTTTGTTTTATCCCCCGCTGCAATCGCCAGCAAATCATGCGCGCTGCTCTGCGTAAACGCTCTCTGCACCATAATCCCCCCAGACTTCAACTCATCCATCTCCACCGCCATGGTCGGCCATTTCTGCGCTGAAACCTCGGTAACGGTACGGTTCGTCTCGCCGGACAGGCCATCGCTGTTGTTGAGTTTCGCCCAGTCGTGATGCTGCAGACTTCCCTTGTATCCGCCTCGCCGATCGGAGCTGGCGGCCGTTGCGGCACTCCGGGAATGCGTCACGGACCGGACGCCGGCACGGAGGGTGTCCCGTATGATGATGAGATGGCGGTAGATTTGGGGGAAGTTTGCGCAGAGAATGGCGCCGCAGGGTTCCCAGGCAGAGAGAATGCCCAAAGAGGCCTCGTCCCCTTTTGTAGATTTAATGTTAGCTTCTACATCTCTCGTCTCCTTCTACCCCTTTTATCTCTCCCCCTTCCTCTCTTCGCGGATTGACAACACAAAACCGGTTCAAACACGACAGCACTTACATGTAAAATCGGCAGACGCCACTCCAAATACAAACGACAACCGCGCCGCACTAATCGCACACGTCGCCAGCCCAACCCCAAACATGAAGCACAAGATGGCCCTCTTCTCCTTGGCCGCCTGCAATCCCAGAATCACCGGAATCGGCATCATAAAGACCCATATGTCCGTCACCATGTTGGTCACGTTGGTAAAGTACGTAAAGGCTTCCTTGTCGATGCATTTCCCCTGACTCGCGTCCCACCACGCCTGGATGGGCTGGCATCCGAAGCCCAAAACGACCTCCATGACAATGACCCAAGCGCCGACGAAGCAGGCGGTGCAGATGACGAGGATGCGGAACGTGCGGGTGATGAAGATGCGGTAGTAGAGGGCCAGGACGGAGAGTTTGGTGAAGGCGATGGCGATGTCGTAAAAGTGACTGAAGATGTAGTCGCCCTGTGGATGGTAATGATGGTTAGCAGCTATTGACTTGCCCGGGATAGGGGCGAGCCCTTGCCTTGAGAAACATTTGCACATCGTGTTTTGGGACAGCTTCTATATGGCGTCCAAGTCCATACGGCGGTCCTTGACAGCAAGTTAGTAGAGTCCTTTGCCAAAAACAAGTCAAGTATTTTGATTTGACATACCGTACACCAATCCCAACGCACACTCGACTATCGCGACAAGCTTCAAACTCCATCAGCGTCCGCTTTTTTTCTCAACAATAAAGTTGAAATCTCTTATTCCTTCTCGTCATCAACATCTTGTAAACATACCGTCGCAAAGAGCATCAGATAGTCGTCAAATGAAAACCATCCCGACTGAGCGCTCGCTGCCGCCCACAGCCTCCAACCCGTGCTGAATGCCTCGAGGCCAATGGGAATCGCATACATGGTGCTGACCATGTGCGTCTTGGACTGGGCCAAGTACTCGGGGGTGAGTGTCGAATTTGACGCCATTGCGATTTCTTCTTCCCTTTATTCGTTTGTATGTGTTTGTGTGTTATATATTTGATCCAATTCAGGAATACCAACGGCCACCATTCCTTGTCGTTTTTACGTATCGTTCTTATAATTCTCCAAATAGACGTTCCAGGCAAGACGCTCTCGCATTGACAACTGGATAATCAACAGCGCCAGCCCTCTGGCTGAAGCCGCTCTATGCGTCACAGCCACTATCTCATGCTCGCCAAAGTCAAACACACAAGGATATATATAAGAGAGAGAGAGAGAGAGAGAGAGAGGGAACCAGGGTTACGAAAGCAAATAAAAGAGAAACAAGCAAATAGAGATACGAGCGAAAACAGCAAGTAAAAGAAAGAAGAAGAGAGAAAAAGGATGGCCAAGAACGATGCGCAATCCCAAGGGTGCAATGAACCACACAATCTATTGCCCAAACCCGTCTGGATGGATCTCCCGCGCCCACCACGCTTACTCCCATTACGGAGCACAAATTGCACGATATCACACACACCCTCCCAGATCCAGCTTCGCTATTATTACCTGCTCCGTATAGATACACGGCAGCCGCTAGTGTTCAGCAGCTGACGGTGCTACGTCAATCGCCTCTAGGGCCATCACGAAGGATCCTCTTCATTCCATCCATCGCGGTCCGAACCGTCCACTTAACGCCGCGAATGATGGATGAAATCGTCCAGCAAATGCCAAACACATACAAGCGTCGGCAAGGCTCTGCAGAATAAGCCACAGCCTCCAATTGCGATCCGTGGAGTAGACGAAAAGAAGACGGGGAGGCGAAAACGATCTTACAGCAGTTGGTTTTTTTTTTTTCCTTTTCTTTCCCTTGAAACGATACTGTAAAAAAAAAAAAGGCCCATTCAGCACCGTGAACGGTATAGCCCGTAGATGCCGTCTGCATTATTTATTAATCAATCTGCAGCAAAAGACGCCATCTTAATTCCGGCCGTTGTGGCAGCAAAAAGAATGGGAATAACCTGCGTGTGGTGAAGCAGGCAAAAGACGAGCAAGGGTCTTGCGAACCATCGCTTGTCTCGAGGCCACGCGCTATGCAAGGAACATCGGTGATGATACATATATACGAGTAATCAGGCAGCGTTGGCCGAACTAAATTGCAGCGTGGGATTCATCTCGATAGATTCAAACCTGCGTTGTGTTCTAACTCTGCCAATTCATCTTCATTTGTTCCGTAGTATCGCAACGAAGTATATGACCCTCATTGCGTAGACAGCTTCTCCATCTTCAAAAAGAAGCAAAAAAGAAGAATAAGATGACACACACATCCTCTAGATTAGGCCGTAAGCCCCATCACGCCTCACTTTATGCCACCCTCCTTTCTCACCCATCCATGCAAAGGCGACGCTGCATCATCTCCCCAGCCAACATCCCTTGGCCAGCCAAACGGCGATATTATCTGAAAAGGTGCAAAAACCAATCCAAACTCCCAACAGCATGGGGAGGGGGCAAAAGACGTTCTTGGCAGGTAGGAAAAGAAACCCCAAAAACCTTGTAAGAGCTTGCGTATTACTACGACAAAAAGTGCCGTGAAGGGTTGGAGGAGCCAGGGCCCTGGGCATTCATGCATGTAAGACGGCACGAAGGAGGGCTAAGCTGGAGCCAAGGTTACAAAGGAAAAAATTCCGTGCTCTTGAGTGGACGAGATGAACAAAGAGCCAATTATGTAGCATCCAGAGGCGTCACATTTGCGGAATTTCAGGTGGTACAGGTACAATGCCTTGAGCTTCTTCCTTTTTTTCTTTTTTTGACTCGTAGGATCCCATCTGGATCGCCACGTTATTTGCATGTGCGCGTGTGCATATATTAGGCTGCCTCTCTGCCATTCAAGCTGTCCAATTCTGGAAAGTAAACAAAAACAGATGCTGTTGGTCGTCTCTCGAGCTCAACTTTGGCTCAGCTATCCTGAACTGAACCAACAACAGACCCCAAAGGAAATTGACCGTCCATCTTTGTTATGTCTCACATGACAAAATATTACTAGTCATTTCCAGCATCGGGGCACCGTAGAAGTGCGCACGGCCAAATATCGTCGTCGGTCAGTCATGGGTTCCCTCAATAGACCTGATCGTCTGAATCGTGACGCCGGCGGAAAATCACCAGCAACCACCCCGGTCTATAAGCCGACGCTGCCGTAACTCCGTTACTATTTGACGGCGAGTTCCTCTCCATAGTGTCATCTAGATTTCTGCCCCTGCGGAGATCAGAGCTTCTCCTCCGCCAAGATGACCCAGCAGCCAATCTGCCTCTGCCTCGTCTTTTTTTCTCCCTGATTCATGCAACATCATCATCTGTCTCAGAGCAATTCGCACAGACACACATACATCTAATACCCCGTACAAAGTAGCAATGCTACATGTAATACTAGCAAGCATTCCGCATTCCATCTTTTCGACCGGAGCAGAGACCCGGCCTTCCTTGCCGGCCAGGGCCCTTCACCTTTTTCTCTAACCCCCCCCCGAGCTAGTTCGGCGTAGCCGCATCTCTCGCTCTACCGTAATAATAAAAAAACATCCAGCCAACAAAACCTCAAACGCCATCCATGTCCCCCCCAGCTTCAGCTATTTTACCCCATTTGTCTCTCGTTTCCACTCTTGTCCGGCTCTAGCTCTGTCTCGTCTGCCCGATAGCTGAGATGATAATTCATAATTGATCGGCGGATCGTTTAGTGTTTCCGATCCCGGATGCGGTCCAGAATCTCGTCCAGACAATCCACCATGCTCAATTTTCTCGAGCACACGCCCGCCAATTCGGCCAGCCACATGCTCGAGATTTCTTAAGAACCACTTGTCATCTCTCACATCTCGCCAATGCTGTGAAATTTGAATCTCATCTTTCCTCTCCCAATCTCGACTCCCTGAGATCAAACTTTGCGGGGCGGGATACGGCCAGGCTTACGAAGGAATCAACTCCAAAGCGAAGAGGGAAAAGAGGCCACAATGAGGCGCGCCATCACCTCCCTCGTGCTCGTCTTGGCCGCGGCCGCGGATCTCGTAGCGGCGGCTCCTGCTGGAAGAAGTGCGCCGTCGTCTGCTCCTCAGGTCGATCTGGGATATGCAGTCTACGAGGGCTCCTATAACGCCACGTTTGACATGAACATCTGGAAAAGGTATAAAGGTTGTTCCTCATGACATGTGATTTCCAACACTTACACACATTTCACAGCGTCAGATATGCCGCTCCTCCGGTAGGCAAGCTGCGATGGCAAGCTCCTCAGGCACCGCTCAACGCCACAACTCCAGATCGCGTTGTGCCAGCTAGAGATCAGCCTCCCTGGTGCCCACAGTCAGGAGCCTTTGGCGTACCTTCAGTCTACGGCTTCAATTCCAACCTCGGCAACGAAGATTGCTTGTATCTGAACGTCTATGCGCCTCCGCAAGCTGAGAACCTGCCCGTCTTTGTCTGGATCCGTAAGTTTTGAAAGAGTGTCATTCTTTTCACCACGGTGGAGTTTCAAATGAACAAGGCTGACTTGAACTGTTAAGATGGCGGCGGTTATTCTGTTTTCTCTGCTACTTACAACCCCAGCTCCATGATCAATAGCAACAACAATGGCTTCATCACAGTTGAGATACAATACCGTCTTGGCGCATTCGGCCAGCTCGCTTCCGCAGATGTCCAGCGACACGGCAAGCTCAACGTCGGGCTGTTGGATCAGCGCTTCGCACTCGAGTGGGTGCAGAAATACATCTCCAAGTTTGGCGGCGATCCAACCCGCATCACTCTGGGCGGCGAATCGTCCGGAGCTGGATCCGTCATGTATCAGTCATTGGCGTATGGCGGCAAAGACTCTGGATTATTCGACAGTGTATGGACCTTGAAAACTCCTCCTGTTTGCTTCTTGTAACTAAACCCATTTCAGATCATCTTGGCGAGCACATATGTCCCCTCCATCTACCAGTTCAACGACGCCGTTCCCACCAGCCATTATCATGACTTTGCCGAAGCCGCTGGTTGTGGAAACGGTTCGCCAGCTCTGAGCAAGCATTCAAGCGTATTTGACTGTCTGGTCGCCGCCGATACAAATGCCTTGCAAAACGCCAGTGGCTTAGTCTCAACTTCCAAGGGCTACTTTGGAAGCTTCGCCTGGTTACCAGTCATTGACCACGAGATGATCCGAGATCGACCCTCGGCACAGCTTCAGCGCGGCCAAGTCAGCGGCAAGCGTCTTCTAATCGGAGTAAGTCTCGCCTCTTTCCGCGAAAATCCTGAAACAAATGTTTTTCCATACTGACCCCTGAGCAGACGAATGCAAACGAAGGTGTTCCCCTTACAAATCCAAACATCACCACCAAGTCAGCATTCGATGCCTTCATATCTTCCACTCTTCCCCTCTTCACCACCTCCGACGTTGTTTCTCTAAATCGCATTTACAACACGGCAACCGCTCAGCCGGGCGATAACGGGACCCGTTTCGATACCATGGGCGACGTCGGTCCTACTGCAAACACCGTCTCGGGCATGGCAACGGGCATCCAGCAAACGGCCTTCAACGTAGCCGCAGAATCCATCT
Organism: Trichoderma brevicompactum; assembly: GCA_003012085.1. Taxonomy (NCBI): domain Eukaryota; kingdom Fungi; phylum Ascomycota; class Sordariomycetes; order Hypocreales; family Hypocreaceae; genus Trichoderma; species Trichoderma brevicompactum. The sequence goes on along the minus strand of PXNZ01000296.1, from coordinate 8,849 downwards.
TCCAATGCCCCTCGCAATGGATAGCCGAAGCCTTCAGCTCGCCAAACTCAAAGAGACAAGCATGGAAGTATCAGTACTCCCTCGATCCGGCGTACCACGGCGCGGATCTTGGCGCTTACTTTGTCAGCAGCAGCGGCCTGCCAAATCCCGGCTTCCAGCACAGCTTTCACAAGATATGGGGCAACTTTATTGTCAACGGCAGCCCCATCATCTCCGTGGAGGATGCAACGTCAGGAGCCAAGAATGCCACCGTCCCAATCGATGCCTACCATCCGACCCAAATCTCCTGGCCGCAATACAGCGCGCAAACCCCAACCTTTATGAATCTCAACACCACGGGCGGACAGGTGTCGCTGGTAACGGTAACTGACGAGCTGAGCTATTATATACGCAAAGGAGACGGCATCGTAAACACTTTTCGCCTCGCCAACGCCAAGGCCTGGGAAGGGGGCCGTGGAGACAGATGCGCATTCTGGCGATCCGTTGCGCCAAGAGTGCCTAATTGAGGAGGAAACAAGCAAAGATTGGGCAGCTAAACGACATCCAAGCTTTTTTTCTTCATTTATTCTTAATTTTATTTTTAGAATGGGGTAAATCCTGAACAGGGCTAAAGGGGGGTTTGGGTTCCATGAGATTACATTGTATATATTATCCAGTTCTGAGACTTAGTAGTGAGTCCGAGTACAAACGAATGATGATGTAATGAGATGGCAACTTTGTACTTTCTCTTGGTGCTTTCTCTTTAATCTTAATAAACGCGGATCGGACTTTTTCATCACAAATCATCTATCGAGGCTTGTTAGGTCTCTCATTCTTATTCTTCATCGCCGACTTCTTCGCATAGTCGCGGCACTCGGAATCACTTGTTACCGACAACCGTCTGGCTACACAGCAAAGCTGCTTCATACTTTCGGCTTAAGCATCGCGATATATATATCTCAAGGTGCATCAGTGTATGGCCTTTGCATGCAATTTATTGTTTTTTTAACCGACTAACCGCAGCTCCTCGTTGGCCCTGCGGCTTTCGTCGGCGCAACCGCTGCGTTTTATCCGCATCAAACTCGACAATACTCCGTACTCCGTACACCAACCCCGAATTTTTAGCATCAAACCCCACGACTTTATTCATCAAGCGGCGATGAATAATCGCGGGAGAATGCGGGGTGTAGGGCCGATGCGCGCTCTGGCCGAATCGGCTTACTGTATAAGGATCTGTCAACCCGTGCATCGAATCAAATACTCCAAACTCCTTAACCCGTACGGGTCAAGGATCGCTCTCTTTACAAAACTCGTTCCATGGATACTCCGTAGATTACTCCGTAGTATGAAGTACTTCGTATATAAGCCAAACATGTGGCTTTTCGCACTCTGTAGTTGTTACGGCATCGGCCGGGCCGGTGGCGTCGATTGATACTGCGAATAGTATAGAGTCGCAACAAGCGTGTCCGATGATGGTTAGCAGCAAACGATAAAAAGAAGAAGAAAAGAAAAAAAGAAAAACAATAGGGCATTAAAAGAAAGGAAAAAAAAAAAAAGTCAAATCAAGGTCCAGCCACAGGAACTATCTTGTCACCAGCAATCCCCTCGTGGCTAAGACATCGTAAAGGCACTAGTGTTTGTCGTAGTAATACTCCGAGACTGCGCGGCATTCTCATCGAGTTATTAAGCGTCAGCTTACTGATAGATGAGATAGTATTGATTTGCTTCAATTGGTCCCTGACGTTAGATTCGCTCCTAATTAGCAAACGGCGCCAAACTCAACCTCCCTTCCCCAGGCCTCCGAATCTCCGTTCTTCGGCCTTTGTGGCTCTCGGGACCCTTTTTTTTTTTTTCCTGCGCTCTCTGGGGCAAGTTGATGGCCCGAATACTTAAATCCTCTGGGCTCCAAAGACATCGTCTCCACCTGGTGGGAGTCCCATCGTCAAGCTGTTGCCATTGCTAGCCGATTGCCGCCGTCATCGGGTCCGTCCCGTCAAAATCGAAATCGGTTCCTGCAGCAGCAGTAAATTGACTCCCAACAACCTACTCTCACCCACACATTCTCCTCTCTCTTCTCCCGCGCCCTCCGTACTACAGATTGAGTCTTTCGCCAAGCCGTCTTACTTTGCCTCGCAGTCGCGCGACAGGCTAGAAGGGGCCATGTCGACCACCGTAGGGTAAGTGTGCGAACGCTCGGGTTGCGCCGGATTTCGGGAATCCTATTGTCCTTGTCCTTGTCCTTGGACTGACCAGTGGGTGCGATATAGTGGTTTTGCCGCAGGCGCCCTCGCGGCTTGCGGAGCCGTCACGGTCACTCATCCGGCCGAAGTCCTCAAGATCCGACAACAGCTGCAAGGCGAGCTGCAGACAAAGGGCGCCCAGCCCCAATATTATCGCGGCCCGATCCACGGCATAAGCGTCATCGTCAAGAATGAGGGAATCCGGGGCATATACCGGGGTCTCGGAGCCGCCTACATCTATCAGGTCCTGCTCAACGGATGCCGGCTGGGCTTCTACGAGCCCATGAGAAAGACCCTCGCGAACCTGTTCCTCAAGGACGAGAAGGCGCAAAACTTGGCCATCAATGTCTTTTGCGGCGCCTCATCTGGAATCCTCGGTGCGGCTGCCGGTAGCCCCTTCTTCCTTGTCAAGACCCGTCTGCAGAGCTTCTCACCCGTTCGGCCCGTGGGCACTCAGCACAACTACCGAAATGCTTGGGATGGGTTGAGACAGATCTACCGCGGCGAGGGCTTCTTCGGCCTATATCGCGGCATCACCGCCGCCATGGTTCGAACCGGCTTTGGCAGCTCCGTTCAACTGCCAACCTACTTCTTTGCCAAGAGGCAGCTGGTCAAGCACGTCGGCATGGAGGAGGGTCCTGCTCTGCATCTTGCCAGCAGCTCTGTCAGTGGCTTTGTTGTCTGCTGCGTCATGCATCCTCCTGGTTAGCATTAAGCCCTCGTTTTGTTCTTTTCCCCAAAGCTAACGTGACCCGACTTAGATACCATCATGTCCCGTCTGTACAACCAGCACGGTAACCTCTACAGCGGCATCTTCGACTGTCTTGGAAAGACGATCCGAACCGAGGGTGTCTTCGCCATCTACAAGGGCTTCATTCCTCATCTGGCCCGAATCCTGCCACACACAATCTTGACTCTCTCCTTGGCTGAGCAGACTGCCAAGCTAGTAAGAAGAGTCGAGAATCGCATCCTGCCCATGCTAGGCTATGAGGAGGAGCGCCTCTAGGTTTGAGGCCTGTGTTTACAAAAGTCCGGGGTCGCTTCCCCACTTTGCCGGTCCTGTCATTTAAAACAGGCTTGTTTTCATCACGCATACTACTGGTATATGTTGTACATCTTCAGGAGTGAGGGCTCTGCTTTATAGATCACAGGAGTATTTCAGGGTGTCTCCTAGACTTTGGAAGAGAAGGGGGGGGCATAATAAGGCATGGGGGATAGGAAAAGCTCAAGGCGACATGATTTTTGCACTGGAGTTGGTAGTCTTCATGAATAGATCTGAGCGCACTGACGCTGCTGAATAATGGGTTTTCAGTTCATCATCTTCTCGTCTCTTTTTTTTTTTCCTCCTTCTTCTTGTCTTGTTTCAATTTTATTTTTTATTTTTATTTTTCTCATTGTTTTGGGCCAGTTCCTTGTTATCCTCCCATAGAGCGCTTGCACCCGTAACAGAGCTTCCCCGTATCAGAAGTCGCGGAGCTACTATCTGCAAGCTCATCTCCCAGCTCACCAGCCCAGGTCGAATCACCCTCTTCATCCAGGGTGATGCCGCATAAGCGGCAATAGTGTGATGTTACAAGCCGGTCCAATTTACCCGCAGTACGCACAACATTGGTCACTATGCCCGAATAAGGGCCCTCCACGCCGTCGAAATATCGGGCCATGACTTCTTCGATGCTTTGGTCTTTATGAGAAACGACGCTGGATGGTGTTCGGTCCGGAGAAGGGATTAGATCTTGGATGGGGGGCGTGGTGCTGAGATATATAATGACCTCAGCCTTTAAAATCTCTCGCAAAGGATAATAAATGGGAAACTGAATCTTGGCAGCCTCTTGGCTTGGTTCGCCGGCACTGCCCGGATCTGCATTCCGCTGGTAGGTGCAGATGGTGAACAGTCCGTCGTTAATTTGCCAGGGTACTGAAAAGCCTCTGCCATTCGCAACCTCGGACAAGGTCAGGCTGGCCAGCGCAGTGGTGCTATGGCCAAACAGCAGCGCAGAATATGACCTTTCAATGGCCACATCAAGCAGGAGGTGACGGATGAACAATCTCAGACTATCAGCACGTGAAGTCACGGATGGCAACGAGGAAAAGAAATCCTGTAATCGCTGCGTATCGCTCCCATCTTTGGCGATCGGTAACATGACCCAGTCAATCGTTTTGATACCAAGAACCTTGCTCAAATGCACGCACTCAAACGAAATGTTGGGGAACCTCTCGCGGTACTTGGCAAGGAGCCTCTGTGCAGGGGTATCGTGGGCATCAGCGGGGTGGGAAAGATCAGTATCAATATGAACCACGAGGGGCTCAAAGGGTGATGATCCCTTCCTCGACGCATGGTACTTTGCAGTCTTGTCAAGGATTTGAGTGAGAACAGTCGAAGAGGGTCCAAAAGAAAGGCCAGCAACGTATCTCCGTGGCTCAGGCTTGGTAGACGTTCTGGTCTCCCGCTGGAGCACGGTGAATCTTTTCACAGCCTTGGAGTCGACATAGTCTATAAAGCAGTTCCTACATGGCATGTCAGTAAGCACCTATACCCGGGTAGTGCACTTTGCACCAAAAGGGGGCTCTGAGACATGTGTATCCCCAAAGCAGCACCATAGCTTACTGGCAGGTCGCGACGTTTCGCAGTTCAAACGGCGCATCCGGCGCTTTGCAGCGCATGCATGGCCGGCTGGAGGCTTGAGAACCCTCCATGAAGGACTCTCGGAAGATGTGAACAGAGCAGCGGGATAATGAGTAATGGTTGGTGTGGGGATGGCAAACTCAGTCAAGACAAATGCCTGAAAACGGCTGAAATAAATGGTTTCTTCCGTCGTTGTGTCGATGACCGGCTTAGTAGTCGCAGTCAAAACGGTTCCAACTTTGAGCAAATGCAAGCCCAAAGTCAGATACTATTTACGGAATTTTCGTGGTTGTGCAGTGAAACATGTGGCGAGAATTTTTTTGCGGTTGCGGCCGCCAAGTCGCAAGTCGCTACTAAGGTAAGCAGAAATAGGCGACAGGTGCGACTAACTGCCGTTCCTGCCTGCCAAGCTTCAATCTCGACTAATTCCCATCTTCTTCTTCTCGTCGGCATTAAAATCAGAACCTCGCCCTATTATCACCATCAGGGACATTTTCAGTCAATTCAGCCTTGTTCCAGCTTCAATCCCCTTCTCCAGAGAAGAAAAATATGGCGTTGCCGGGTAGCACTATTCTCACCACTATAGCCACCACTACTCATTTCAGCCCCTGTCGGTAATTGCCTGTTCAACCATCTACCGAGACGAATCATGCACCCGTAGCTCATTATAGCGCTCGCTTCGAGACACCTGGACGAAACTAGAGCGCCCCATCTCCTGTTTATGCGGATGCATTGACGCGGCCAGACATTTCGAGTTGCATATCGCGCCTAACGTGAATCGGGGGGCGCTGTGCTGGGCAAATAGAACGACGAGCAGCAGCGAAGCCATTCAGCCAGCCATAGAGGCGCAGCAGAGCGATTCGTACTGCCTCGAGGCCAGCGCACCAGTTGCTGAGCCCTGTGACGTCAAAAGCCGCGAATTTTGGCCACATTGTGGCGTTGCTAAATCTGAATCCCGCCCCAGCTTCTTCTCGAAGGCCGTTTGATGCTATTAACCGCCGACGCATTGAATCTGGATCGTGCTAAAAGCTAAAACAAAGCGCCAGCCAGTTGCCGCGACCCTTGTTTTCCTGCTTCCTGTTTCATCATCCCCTTTAACGCTCGCTGATCTTTCTTTGGCCCGTTGGCCAATCATCCCCGTCCTCATCCTTGCGCTTTTTGTGTTCGGCTACGCAGGCCAATGCAGCAAGGCGATTCATTCATCGTCCACACACTCGACACGGCGCCTTTGAAGCTGAAACTGCAAAGAGCTCCTTCAGCATTGTTTTTTTCTTCTTTTTTTTTTTTTGCTTCTACACGCCACGCAGGTCAAAGCATGGTCTTTCAACCGGCCACGCGCTTAGAACTCGGGGAAGGGATTGCTACTACTACTTCTTCCTGTCAGCCTTACTTCTAGGCTTCCTCCATTGCGCTGGCCAGCGGCTACTATCGTGAGGCTTACAACCAAGTACGAATACGGAATATCCAGGTGCCATCGAATCACCCGACCAGACACCTGTCATCGCGGTCGAGCTGGCTGTGGCCACCTTTTGACCGTTTTCTATTTTCTGGTGCTTAGCCTCATCGTCGGCTGCCTCTGCCTCTTGCCTCTGCCAGACATCTCCAACAACCAGAGCCGAATTTATATGCTTGTTTACCCCTACGACTGTTACGGTTCCGAATTCGATCGACATTCCCACAGCCCCTCAGCTCCACACACCGACTTCCATCGAGACGCATCTTGCGCATATTCTGACCTTCAAGGCCCAACTTTGACTGGTTTTTTTTTTAAGCTTGCTTAATTTACTGCGAGAGCAAACGCATCCTTGCCCAGCATGGCTGCCCCTCTACAGGGAGAGACGAGGCCACACGAGGCAGCTCTCACTGCCCACAGCTCCAGCGAAAACAATGGGCTTAACCGACGCAGTCGCTTACCCCTGGATACATCGGTCGCTCCCGTGCACCAGAATGGGTGTTTTGAGATTGATCGTGTCATCAAGAGCGGATGTGTCCAGAAGCGAACCCAAAAGACCAAGGTATGCCGCGCCGCGGTCCAAGTCTCTCCTTATGTCGCCGTTGGTGCTAACGCGTTTTTGCGCCGCAACAGAATTGGAAGAGTGTTTACCTTGTTTTGCGACCGAATGCCGTCTCCTTATACAAAGACGACAAGGAGGCCAAGCTCCGTCACCAGATTTACCTATCAGACCTCTCCGCGGTAGCCATCCTCAAGGACCCAAAGCATAAGCGCAAGAACCTGTTTGGACTTTTTTCTCCATCAAGGAACTTTCATTTTGCGGCCCCCACAGCACAGGACGCGCAAGAATGGGTTGATTTGATTCGCAAAATTGCCAGGCTCGACGAAGAGGAGGAGGAGATGTATCTCGGCAGCCCAGTGGCGCATAATCTCTCTCCTGGCGCGCAGGCACTGGAGAGCTGGGGCCACCCGATAGACAGCGCATTCTCAAGCTCTCCCGAAAACCTGGGGCCTTTTGACCCGTCTGCCCCGCGATTCATGGGAGATCGCCGTCGCTTGTCTTATACGTTGGAATCCTCTGGCTTGTCCGGCAACGAAATGCTCTCATACTCTGACTTCTCTGATACCGAAGTCCAACGAATACACGGAAACTCTTATGAGAATCTCGCCGTGCAACCGCACACTGCGATAAAAGCTCCAGGCGCACAACCTCGGCAGCCAGTCCTGCCAGGTCAGCGACCGGAAACGTCTGGCCGCTCGGCGAGTCAAGTCAGTGCCGTGACTGCCGAGCAAGAGTCGGAACGCGTCATCTGGCAGGGCTCTCTCTGGATGCAACGAACCAAAGGCGGCGTACGCCAATGGAAAAGCATGTGGGGAGTGCTGCGAGCGCGGCAGCTGGTTCTGTACAAGGACGAATCTGAATATGCCGCGCAGTCCATCATCGAGGTGTCTGATGTTGTCAATGTTGTCGAAATCGACCCTGTCAGCAGGAGCAAGACCAACTGCCTCCAGATCATCACCGAAGAGAAGACGCATCGTTTCTGCGCGCCTGACGAGGAGTCGTTGGTGCAATTCCTTGGCGCATTCAAAAGTCTTTTGGCCAAGAGACGAGGGCTAGAAGCCCGCGCAGCTGCGGCAGCAGTCGTGGTCAACCCACCATCATGACGCTAGGTTCTAAACACCTTGTCCCTGAGAGTGTTTACCTGGTTACTTTCGCTCTACCATTTCCCTTTCTCTCTCCTTTAGATTCTGTATGCTTTCTTTTGTCGCACGATAAATACCCTCTTCATTTCGTAATCTTCCTTTACGATTTTATGACTCAGCTATTATTCCCGTTATACCAATATAGTCGCTCTTGTGCGTCTCCTTGACTTTTCATTACCCCCTTGGCACACGCATCACAACTTGGAGAGTTTGTGAATAATATGGATGAATTGGCGGGGGTTCGAGATGGTTGCCCCCTATTTATTTATTTATTTATTTTTTCTTTTCCCGCTTTCCATCACTATTGCCCCCTCAAAAAGCTTTGATAGTTGAAAAGGGTCATATCAGCGTGTTTGGGTACTGGCTTCTTTTGTTCGGCTCTTTTCTGTTTCAGACTTTGACGGTTCAAGCCATATTCGAAGGAAAAGGAGCCCTCTTCATTTTCTTGTTCTATTCTTCATTAGCTTAGTTATGCATGAAAGGCCTTTGATGCCTTGATGCTCACGAATTTTTGGAAATTAATTGCTCCTTCATTCAATGGCTGGACGACGATGAATGCTGTGATGATATTGTTTGTTGGTCTGTGGGGAATTTATTCACGAAAGGGGGACAAGATGTACAGAACACTGATAAGATATAATTTCAAGACATGAGGCGTGTTGTTCTAACTAATACATCGAAGCTCGAAAAATTAAGCACGGGTATATTCTTTTTGCCCATTCCCTCTCCCCCCCCCTCCCATTTCCCAAGCCATCCTTGCCTCTTTTTTGTTCCCGATTATTCTCATCGCAAGTTAAAATATAAAAAGTAAAAAACAAAAATAAAAACAAAAAGAGATTACCTCCCTTCC